>JAWWMK010006176.1:6979-80251 GCA_035047105.1 Galeopsomyia nigrocyanea
CCCCCCCCCCCCCCCCCCCCCCCCCCCCCCCCCCCCCCCCCCCCCCCCCCCCCCCCCCCCCCGCGAAAGCAGATTATGTGAAACGTTTACCATGGATTGGAAATCGGCCAAAATCTCAATAAATGTTCAGTTCTAAAATTTTTTGGTGTGAGCCTTGAGACTTCTACGTTGAAAAATATTCATTCACGCAATGTAAATAATTTTATTACTTTTGGCAGCATATATATCTAAAAATATATGCTGCCAAAAGTACTAACATTATATATAAAAATAAGTTTTTAATCATTCAAACTTTTCTACTTTGCATTATTAAATTAATTATTTTTTCAAGTATACTCCTATAGGAATAGATTAAAAATATTCAAGTGCATTGAGTTGAAAAATTTATTTACTAAATACTACTCGAAATTATGATTAAAATGAAAAGAGAAAATTTCTCTAAAACATGACTGTTTTCAATAAAATGATTTATTGATGCATTTATTGTTAGTTATTTACAACATAATAAGACTATTATTATCGCAAATAATTATTCTCAATCGTCAATGATGTGAATGTTTAATGTTACTCGCAACATAATAATTTAAAAACTGATTAATCATAAGCATTCTCATGAATTTCAGTGATCTAGCAAACTTACATAAGAGATTAAGTAGGATAATTTTCGAAATCATATAAACGTAATTTATATACGTTATAAAAGAGTAAATGATGTCCATAACAAAAATCACCTTCGTTTGTAAACTTACACAGTGATGAGGTCAGCCGTCAATCATAAGATAATAACGGATTTGAAAACGTAATAAAAAAACTTATAATAAAATTATGATCGTCAGTATACAATGATTTTTAGTAAACGTCGAGTGCAATTCATATTTATAACACTAAACAATTAAAAAAAATGTACAGATAAACGGTTGGACTACGTCATTGCTTCGGAAACGTAAATAAGCAGATTCAAACTGCAATTGTTTAAAAAAAACAATATGCGTTCTACGCATAACAGCGGCAAGTCTATCTTGGTAAATTTGTACCAAGCCGTTATCGCGGATTGCAGAAGTTTGCTCCTGCGCTTGGCTTCGTTGCAAGCGTTCTGGAGTGAACCACAATAAATAGGGAAATTTTTTCGAAGATCTTGAGGTACGTATGGTACGAGATCGAGTTGATGTTTCCAATTCATGTGTATAAATTGGTACAAAGATACTCCATCCCTGATCTCGTATTTCTTCATTGCCTCAATTTCGCTCACACATCTTTCTTGATAATCCCTCAAATCTTGTCGTTTATCTATTGGCGATTGGTATGCTTTATCGATTTGAAAGTTCATTGCTTTCAGCTCCACGGCACGTCTGATGACGGCGTTTCGTGAGCCACCACCACAGTTCTTCAACAGTTCCCTTACCTTGCGATCGTTGACGTTCGCGCCAAAACTTAAAATACACGATACAGCTGCACTGTTGTCGACTAAAAGAGCGCGATGCAAAGGTGTCAAACCTTCGCTATCACGTGCATCCCAGTCAGCTCCGGTATCCGTACATCTCGAGATAACAGTCTTGAATCTAGCCGTGCGAATCGTTGATTCTCTATTATTGGTGCTGGCCGATTGCAGTGGTGAGCGTTGAATTTTCCTCGCTCGATGTTTAACACCAGAGCCCAGTTCGATGAATTGCTGAAGTGTCGTTATTGCCAAGTGGCGTTTGGCGATAAGATGAATTACCGCAAATCCATCCTTGTTCTTCAAATTCACATCACAGCCTTGATGTTCCAAAAGATAATTGATAGCTTCTGCCCTTCTTGACTCTTCAACGTAAACGCCGTCTTTGTACGCGAGGTGCAATAGATTATCACCGTTGTCCGTGTGCACGTCGAAATCTCCACCATGTTCCTTGAAGATCGGCAACAAATTGACTTTGCAATGCTTGGCGACATAATGCAGTGGCGTCATTCCTTCCTTGTTTTTCTTATTCGCATCGGCGCCCCTCGACAAAAGAGCTCGAGCGATACCCGAGCACACATTATCGTCGTCGTAAATTCTTTTGACGACTTTGTGCAGCACAGTGTCGCCTTCGTCGTCGCAAACGTCGGTGTAATTGTCGACGTAATCCAGCATCGATTCAATTAACGTTAGATTCTTATTGTTCACGGCGAGATGAAGAGGAGTCTGGTTCCTTTTGTCGACGGCGTTCAACGACGCTCCTTTGTCCAGTAAAGATTTGATGATTTTCAAATCTTTAGGCTCCGTCAAACTGTTGTACAACGAACAATATTTTTTATCGTTCGCGAGGTAAGCGTGCAGAATCGTTTGGCCATCCGCATCCGTGTAATCGATGTCGTCGTTGCATTTGAGAAGAAGGGGCAGAACGTCCCGTAATCTGGATGCTATTGTCATCTTGAAAGTATCTTTCTCACTTTCTTTACGGTAATTGTTGTACCTCCACAATAAGTACCAATTTTTGGCATTCACATCGGCTCCTTGTGACGTCAACCAATCGCCCAGATGACAAATCTCGTTCTTTTCCCACAGACTTTCCACGAACAACTGTAACAACGAACAGTTCTTTGAACTGACTTTCACGCGTTTTGGCGATGAACTGTAGTCATTGTCGAGTCTATCAGTTTCTGACGAATCGGTTGCGTTAGATGACATTGTTGTTTTGATAAAATACTTCTTTCCAGTCTAATCTAAAACAAAAATATGAAATTTTCTGTCTTTGCCATTACCAACAAGATTACCAGTATATGATTGATATTATGATACTTCTAGCTCATTATTGCCAATCAAATTTGCATTTGCAAACTTGTTACAGATTATTATATGGAAAGCCATACTCACCAGTTATGCAAAAAACTGAGGAAGCTTACGTTGAATCAAAGTCTCATTATAATATGAATCCATCTGGATATAGGATTTTTGGACCCATGCAGCTACAGAAGTTCAAAACGAAAGCCAGAATCCAACAGAATCGGAAGGTAATCTAGGAACAGCTTGGTACTATACCTACAACACGAATTAGATACCATATAAATAAAAATAATTAGAATATAAAATAATATCAGAACTCTATATGATTCACATAACAACTAGTTTGTCAAGGATTTGAGTAATTTATTAATTAAGGCTGTATGTCGCAGACACAAATTCATACTAATGTTCAGGATAAATATTTACTTATTAGAAAAATGCAGAAAATGGTCTTTAAACAATATTCGAATACTTTATAATAGAAACAAAAAAAATTAAACCTAGAGTATGCAGTTTCCTAGCAGAGTGCAGTAGGCAATGTAAATGAGGCAAATAATTCCCTTAGTGAAACCAAAGCAGTTCATAAAAATGGTCTACACAAAGCCAACAGAGTCTTAAGTTAAAGCAATCTTGTTCTCTCCGGCAGCTTCTCGTAGTACTTGTATATATTAGTATCCTACATGTTGTGCTTTGGTAAAAATTTTTGATGAAAAATTTATGTTGCTGTTAGCTTTGTGATTTCTGCAACTCTCAATGTTCTGCGACTATGTAAGGTTACAAGAATCTGTTTTCTACAAAAATGTGAATTTGAAAGTAAATGAATTGTATGAGATATTATCAAATGTACTGTATCAAAACACTAATCAGTAGTAACAAAAAAAAATTATGAAATAGCAAAATATAACCTCTCTAGAGAACTCATAGTTAATAGGCTTCGTATATTATTGTCATTTTAAAAATTTTCAATTTATAATATTCATAAATGCATTCTTCGTTAAATTACTCACTCACCCTGTGAAAATCAACGTTGCAAATAGCCCAAAAATCAAAATATTCAAAGCAAAACAAACAGTCACGCCGTGAGCCGTCTCGTGTATTTCATCTTCTCGCCACTTCTCGCGACCGCACGTGAGCTATGATGATCGCGGGGGAAGGGAGCGAAAGGAGAATTAAGCGCGAAAACGAGATTATTTAAAATTGGCCGACATCTCAACATTTTTTAAATCTCGGAATAAGATATATCAATCTAGCAAATAAATATTTGAATTTACCTTTTCTACAGGTAATTGTATCTGAACAAACCGTTTTTTATGCAAATGTGCTGTGAAAAATTACAATAATTTAATAGAAAATATTACGATTCTGCTAAAACTATTTTAGGAAGACACAAAAACACAGAGAAAATATTTTAATTGTATAATTTTTAAACTTTTTATTGTTCCAAATATTCATACAGCAACTGATAGGTAACATATTAAAATTAGTGTACACTATACGCCAAAAAAAAAAAAATTATTACGAGATTATTTCAATGCTACAGACTATGTGTATTTTCCGATAAAAAAAGTAAGTTCAGCATTAATTTAATAATCATAAAGAATCTTTGTTTTTTTTTGTCAACCACATTCACTCAAACTCCGTTTTTTATTGATTATTTTTAATAATGCGAATTTAAGAATTTTCATCAACGTTTATGTTAATTCGCAAAGTATACTTGCGTTAACAACCGTTGAGTTAAAATATTTTTACCAATTTTATGTGCTCACTCTTAATTAATCTGCAATACGTCATTTTAAATAAAACTTAGTCAATTAGTAAAAAACGTTATTAAAAAAAAACATTTTACAGTTGCGCTGAAAAAAAAAGAAAAACTTCAAAGCGATTATTTTAAACGATCTTGAAAAACCAAATTTTAATAATTTCGAGAAAATCAGCTCAGAATCAAATTTCATTATTATACGCTGAGTCTTCTGGATCTCTTAGCTGGAATATTCTCGTTAATATCATCCAAGAACCTTTTCCGCTTCGTGACTCTTATCATAGCTGACTCGACCAAACAATGCAAATTTTCGTTATCCAGGTAATGAAAAATCGCATCGCAGCAAGTGTCTGGCAATGCTAATCCGAGAATTTTCCTAAAAGCGTCTTTAGCCAACAACATCAGATCGTTTCTTATGACACCTTTCCTGTAGCAAGCTTTCACCAGATCTGCGTAGATGGGGTACTTTTCCTTGAAATCCTTGGCATTGAGGAGTTTTTGAAAATCTTCATTAGATTTAAAAACAGACAATTTGTTAGCTGACATCTGCAGTACGTCAGCTAATGTCGTGCGAACGGCAATCCGAATTTTTTCCATTTGCAAAGTTTCCTCGACGGCTGTGCTCTCGAATTGTCTCAATTCCTCCCCATTAACATAGTTCGTCTCTTGCAAACACTTTTTAATGTAATTTTTGTTGCGTTCCGAAACAAACATATTGGCAATTCGTAATTTGACCACATGGTAGTGTAGTTTAGTCCACGTGTTATTAGATTGCTGAACGAACATGAGGGGAGTAGTTTGAAAATTGTCCTCAGCATTCACATCGGCGCCGTAATCCAGAAGTTCATTTACGTTGTCGAGGCTTTCGTGCCAACAAGCATAATGCAATGGAGTTTTGCCCTTGATATCTTTTAAATCTGTGTCAGCTCCATTCTCCAACAATAGTTTGGTAATATTCGATAATTTGTGAGCCACAGAAAGATGAAGCGGCGTCTTGCGATCTTTGCGTCTAACATTCACGTCAACTCCGCATTGTATGAGCTGCTCAACGATTCCTTGACGGTTGCATTTCGCTGCCAAATGGATTGGCCTATCTAGTTCTTTATCTTCGGTGCAATTTATATTAGCGCCATGCTCCATCAAAATTTTAAACATATTGATTGACCCGAATTCTGCAGCTAACAAGAGAGGCGTCATGCCGTTGCTATTTCTAATATTTATGTCGCAGCCTTTATTGATGAATAATTCAGTCAGATCCTTTTCTATCGAATCTTTAATCTTGGATTGCAACATACACAAAAAATGCAGCACAGAGTTTCCATTGCTATCCAAGTCCGTCACACAAGCGTTGTTTTCCAGCAAAATTTTCGAAGCTTCAAAGTGCTTGCCTTTTGCAGCCAGATGCAATGGTGTTTCGTTAGTCTCATTCAAATCTCTAACTTGAGCTCCTTTTGACAATAGTATTACAACAATTGCAGCAACTTTTCTCTCTACTTCATCACTTATATTCACATTGTTAGCCAAAAGCGTGCGAAGTATCGTGTTCTTGGATGAATCACGAATATCAGCATTTTTGCAGTAGGGAATGATTTTTAGCAACATGTCTAAGTGCAAATTGAGGGCGGAGTAGTGGAATATTGTTAACTGACTGTTGGATACTTTCTCAGCATTTGCATTTTTCTTCAACAACATTTGAGCGATTTCTGAATCTCGTTCAATATTTTGAGGTATTTGTTTATTTTCATGTATTCCCAAGTTTATTCCATAGTTAATGCCTGCCACAGAAATCACTTTTATTTCTTTTTCCATCAAATTTTCCAGAATGGTTTTCCCTAAGTTGTCGCATACATTAGGGTCGGCGCCATATTCTAACAATATCTTCACTGTATGTTTTTGTCGCATTAAAACTGCCAAATAGAGAGGAGTTTTTGAATGACGATCTTTTAGATCAACAGCGGCTCCTTTTTTAATGAATATTTCTGCTATTTCAGCTGTATTTAAATCTTCAATTTCAGTGAAATAAACTTCACTATTACTTTCGTCCAGACAGAGAAAATGCAATATTGATCTATCTTGTGCTTTATTAAATCTATCAAAGTCGAAATTGCACTCTAGCATGGCCAAGATAATTTCCTTGTTTTTCGACCGCAATGCATAATGCATAGGTGTATATATGATCTGATTGTCACTATGGTAAGAAAGAGGATAAGCAGCTTTAGACATAATCCTTTTGACAATATCAATATCTTCGTCAGAAATATTTTTTGTAGCTAAACTTTTCATAAAATTGTACAGAACAGTGGAGCCATTATTCTCAGTTTCATTTATATCGACAGGCATCGACAGCAAATCATTCAACACTTGATTATGTTTGTTCTTAGCTGCAATGTGAAGAGGATTTTCGCCTTGCTTATTTTTAATTAATTTTACAGAATCGTGTTTGAGAATTAATTTAACTGTCTGAAGATATGATTTGGACTTGTGATATTTTGCACTGTTTTCAAGAAATAAATTTAAAACTGTATTGCCCTCTTGATTACAGCAATTCAAATCCCTATAACGATGGAGAAGAATATTCAAGACCCGTATGTATTTATATATTGCTGCTAAATGGCAGGCTGTGTTCCCATTTACATCCTGAATATCAGCTTTTGCTCCTTTTATAATCAGTAATTTGACAATATCTACAATGTTTTGACGATCCTGTTGATTTTCTGAGGAATGAACACTATTTTCCAGAATCAAATGTAAAACTGTCTTGCCATTTTGATTGCTGCAATTCACATTCCAATGATTTTGCAGAAGAATCTGCAAGACCTGCAGGTATTCATATTTTGCTGCTAAGTGAAAAACGGTATCTCCATTTACATTCTGAATATCCAGATTTGCCCCTTTCAAAATCAACAATTGGACAGTTTCCACAATAGTATTTTCAGCATATCGTTGATTCAGCAAAAAATGTAAAGCTGTGGATTTATCATTGTCCTGCTCATTTATAATGTTGGTAGATTGTAAAACAGTTTGAATAATATTTGTATCTCTGATCTGGATGATACGGTGCAAAACAGTCTGGCTATTGAGGAATTTGAAGTTGAAAGAAGCTCCCTTTCTCAAAAACAGCTTGACTATTTCTATGCTTTTTTGATCTTTCATATTAGAAAAATTTTCAAGAAACATTTGGAATGCTGTTTTACCATTGCTAATGTGATTTATATCAAGTTGATAAGGCAACAGGAACTGCAGCATTTTTAGAGATCCTCGTTGAGCTGCTAGATGAAGAAATGTTGACTCACCATTATTGCCAGCATATAATTTTGCTTGTTTGTGCAACAGCAGTGCAGTAAGTTCTTCGTTTTCAGTTTCAATTGCTAAGGTTAATGGTGTACACCTTGGTTCATTGTCATTTAAATTGAGACGACAACCTGCATTTATCAATAACTTGGCTATTTCTGTTTTATTCGATTTAATAGCAGTTTTCAATACTGAGTAATCTGTATTTTTTGTCCCACCCTTAGGTAATCCATATCGTAAAGAATTTCTTATCAATTCAATCCTATTAGAATTAACAGCACTCTTCAATGCTGTAATTGTGAGCTTTCTGTTTGGATCATACTGAAAAAAAAAACACATACCAATATTACTATAATGAATATCCATCTATCAAATGCGCTTGAGTTGTTTGAAACTCTTAACATAAACATATTACAAATGTTATTGATGATCACTACCTGGTTGTTCACAGACATCATGGTGGTCGATGGAAATACAATCTTTAAGATACAGATCTTTAATTTGCGAATACTCTTGTTTTCTTATGTGAACCGAATCGCAGTAACAGCATATTCAGAGGTATCTACATAAATTAAATGTGAAAATTAATTTAAATAGTACTGGATTTTTGTACTTTAAAGTCTCGAAAATGTTAAGTTAATAAATCAGTCAATCTTGTACTAAAGAATTTATAATAATTATACGTGGTAGTGATAAAGATGTTTTTTCGAAATTTTTTATATTGTCCCACGATGCACATAACCTAGTTTACTCTTTTTTTTGTGTTCGCTGAGAATGTCGATATAAACTCAAATATCAAACATTTTACGGTGAATAATATTTTTAACGTACTCTGATGAACGAAAATTGTAATAATTCGCTCACGCACATACATACCTTTAAAAAAAAACGTTTTTTTTTCAACAGCAACAAAGTTTCAAGCGTTTGTCTTCGAATTTTCCATTGTTTTCAATCGAAACGGTTTTGGCATGCGCGTGCGCCGTGCGGTGTGAGAAAATGCCCCCCCCCCCCGCCGGTGGTTGTAGGGGGGCGGGGGGGGCGAAAACGGAATATTGAAAAGGTTTTTCTTTTTCTATTTGTATTTTAAGAACTGTTCACTATCGAAATTGCTTAAAAATGCAGAGTTACCAAAAACAGAATTAACTGCAAAAGAAATATTTTATTTATTTCGTTATTTCCCAATGGAACTATTATAAATAGTGAACTCAATTTTTGCTCTTTCTCGTAGCAAACATCAAGGTTGTTATTAAAAAAATACAGCGTCGTTTCTTATTTATATCACGATGAAATAAAATATTAAATTACTTTCTTGCCTTTTTCTGATTATTAATTGTACAACTTTTATATAAAACGTAAAGGCTCTTTGAGCCATTGATAGTCGTATATAAATTAAAACATTCAAAATTTTTTCGCCAACTTTATTGCTCACTGTAGATTAGTTATTATTCATTTTTTTAAAGAAATACTCAATTATTCTGCAAAATGTAATCTTTATCCAGATTTATTCAGTCACTACAAAACGTCAAGTAATTAATTAAGAAACATAAGTCACACTTTAATTACAAAAAACTTTGAAAATGTGTACAAACATACACTTTCACAAAAGAAATATAAAATAACGAAAATAAGAAGTTATAATTAAATTACAAAAACTTTTTGTAGGTACATTTATACAAATAAAACATAATAAATATTATATTAAACGATCTGAGAACAAATTTTACTAAATTTCAGAAAATCATACGAGAATTAATTTTTTGCCTTCTGATTACAATAACTATAAGCTAAGTCTCCTGGCTCTTTTTGCTAGAATACTCTCGTCACTCTCATTCAATATCCTTTTACGCTTCGCGACTGTTATCTTAGCTGCCTCGTCCAAACGATGTAAATTTTCGTTATCCAGGTAATGAAAAATTGCATCGCAGCAAGTGTCTGGCAATGCTAATCCCAGAATTTTCCTAAAAGAATTTTTAGCCGACAACATCCGTCTACTTCTAATGACATCTTTTCTATAGCAAGCTCTGACCAAAGCAGCATAGAAAGGAAACTTTTCTTTGAAGTCATCGGTGTTAAGGAGTTTCTGAAAATTTTCATTTGATTTAAAAACCGACAATTTGGTAGCTGACATCTGCAGCACGTCTGCCAACGTCGTGCGAACGGCAATCAGAACTTTTTTCATTTGCGAAATTTCCCCATGGGTTCTGAACACAAATTGCTTCAACTCCATCTTAGCAATAGCTCGATTATGACCGTAGGCCTTTTGATTAAATTTTCTAATGTAATTTACATTGCGTTTGGAAAGAGGCATATTGGCAGTTTGTAATTTGGCCACGTGATAATGTAGCTTTGTCCACGTGCTATGCCACGGCTGAGTGAATACAAGAGGAATAGCTTGAAAATTGTCTTCTACGTTCACATCTGCACCATAATCCAAAAGTTCATTTACGTTGTCGAGGCTTTCATGCCAACAAGCATAATGCAATGGAGTTTTGCCCTTGATATCTTTTAAATCTGTGTCAGCTCCATTCTCCAACAATAGTTTGGTAATATTCGATAATTTGTGAGCCACAGAAAGATGAAGCGGCGTCTTGCGATCTTTGCGTCTAACATTCACGTCAACTCCGCATTGTATGAGCTGCTCAACGATTCCTTGACGGTTGCGGCGGTTAGGGCGGTCGGCGGCGTGAGTGGAAGGGGAAGGGGGGGGGGGGGGAGAATAGCAAAAACGGAAAAGCCATTTCAAACTTGCCGAAAGCTCAATTCAGCAAATGTTTTATTTAGGATAAAATCAATTTTACAACAAAATAAGATTCCTATTTATTATTTTTCATTTCTAATTATAATAAATCGACCTCTTCAGAATATATATGGGCAGTTTCACGTCAAATCACCGGATCAAAATTTTTTTTTCAATTTTTTTCTTATGAATGTATTCTACTGTCTTCTGAGCATGTGATTTGACATGAAACTGCCCATATATATATATATTTATTATACTTACTTTGAAGTGTCGTAATAAATTGTCGATAATGGAAAAAATCAGAAGAGAAATAGATCTTTGGAGATGTTCTGGTTTATTTTAGTAATTCAACTCGATCGTTTGAACTCAAAATATAACGATTCTACTGAATGAAATAATTTTTCTTTAAAAAGTTTAAATTTTTTTATGAGAAAAATTTTTTAATTTGCTTCTTTATTTCTCTAAATAATTGTACAACAATTTGTCTGGGTAACATATAAATTATTTCGTATTCTTATTATCAATTAGTAAATAAATAATAGACAAATTATACGCAGTATACATAGCTTACAATGAATTATTTTTATAATAATGTTTTATTTTAAACAGTCGTAAATATTATGTTCAGAACTTTCACTTTCACTAAAAAAATACTTTTTGATTCATTCGTCGTAAATATTTATTCTAAATACAGTAAAATGTAAATTATATAGAAATAAAAAGTTATCAAAAAGAAAGACAGCATCAGTTCGGACGATTCTGTTTAACTTGAACATCTAAATCCTCATTATTGGTAGCTCTCTTTTTGGCACCCTTACCACCACCCTCGAGGCTCCTAACAGCCCTCTGATACTGCAGCTTTATGAGAAAAGCAAACGATGAATAACCATCCATCAGATTTTTGCTCTCGACAATCGTCTTCACCACTTTATTCTGTGCATATTTCTTTAAACCCTTCGCATCGCAAACGACAAAATTATAAAGTGAAAGTTTCTCACGACTGTCAATCGTCATATTTTTCATCTTATTTATCTCCTCTTGCCTCTGCTGCTCCATTTTCGCCAACGCATCGTCTTTGAGCTCATCGTAAAGATCATACCATTCTTTCCTGTTATCCAAAAAATCTTGGCAAAACTGTTCATTCTTAGGATTGACCTTCAGTCCCAACGCTTTCAATTTCTGTACATGGTGATACATTATTGCAAGATCATCATAATTCTCGCCACAAGTACTCGAAGCCTCTGTCAACGCCGTTTCACCATGACCATCCTCGAGATTAACATCCGCACCAGCTACCAGCAGTTTTTTTGCACACTCGGCACCATCCCAAAATTTGGAACACGCGATTTGCAATGCAGTGTGGTTTTCATTATCCTTGGCATTAACGTGCGCGCCGAGCTCGACCAGTTTCTCGATGAACGGCAAAAGCTCTTCCTTCTCGGATTCCTTATCGATAAATCCATTCAAGTCTAAATTCTCAACTAATTCGCGAGCCTCCCCTTGTTCCATATAACTTTCTACCAGCAAATGAAGTGGCGTTTTGCGATCTTTTACTCTCAAAACGTTGGCCTTAGCTCCGTTTCTCAAAAGTAGATCGATCGTGCC
This sequence comes from Galeopsomyia nigrocyanea, assembly GCA_035047105.1. Classification (NCBI taxonomy): domain Eukaryota; kingdom Metazoa; phylum Arthropoda; class Insecta; order Hymenoptera; family Eulophidae; genus Galeopsomyia; species Galeopsomyia nigrocyanea. The sequence goes on from JAWWMK010006176.1 coordinate 19,118, forward strand.
AGCGTGTCCAATTTCGCAAGCCAAGTGCAGAGGTGTGCCGGATTCTCCGTTGTCGTGGGCATTCACGTCTGCTTTGATACCGCTTTTTTCGACCAATAGTTTGGCAACTTCAAAGGCGCGATAACGTACGGCGAAGTGAAGAGGAGTGTACAGAGAGAATTTACGGAGGTTGCGTTGAATGCGGGTGTTCACGTGTTGACAGCGGTCCAGGGAATGTTTCACGAGGCTAAAATAATGAATAATTCATTGGTTTGAGTTATAAATTGTTTGAATTATAAGTTCTGAATATTTTTTTTACCTGACATCGTTTCTCGTACAAGCTATATGCATATAAGTCATTCCATTCTTATCCTCGACATATTCCTCTTTATTTTCCACTGCTATGTAAAGCAGATTAACAATGCTACTTTTCTTAGATACGTTGTCGTTGTAAAGAGCCAGATGCAGTGGAGTCATATTATCGTGATTTTTTATTTTCACATCAGCACCATGTATCAAAAGTATCTTGACATTTTCTGTACAATTGCTTTCTACTGCAAAATGCAATGGAGTATACATTGGACAAAAAATTGCGTTTCTACTGATTGGGGTGTTGACTTCTGCACCATTCTTGATGAATTCTTCCACAACTTTGGGATTCTTTCTCATGCATGCCAGATGAAAGTACGAAGGAAAAGTGTGATGACCAGGATCTAAAAGTGAGGTTTCTACATTTTCAATGGATAATATTTGAATCTTATTGTTTTCTGAGCTTAATATATGAGCCATAATAGAGGATTGATGGGCTTTTTCATATGCTAATTGCAATGGTGTTATATTATTGCTGTCTCTTACAGTGCCACCCTTGGCATTTTGCAGAACTTTTGCAGCATCTAGAGACCCAAACGCAATAGCAAAGTGCATTGCTGTGTAACCTGGCCACACAGAAGAATCTTCATTTACAGCATCATTAACATCAGCACCAGCTGCTAGAAAGTCTTTGATGAGCTTTTTGTTTTTTCTTGTACTTGCAATATGCAAGTGTGATAATCCTTGATGATTTTTTGGATTTGTATAGTTTGAAGTTTGCGATATGTTACTGAGAATTAGATGAACAATGTGGTCTTGTCTATATTTGAAAGCAAGGTGAAGTGGAGAATTGCCTGTAGTGTTCAGAGCAGTGATAGTAGCTCCTTTTTGTAAGAGTTTCTTTACTAATTCTGAATCTTCAAGTATTACTGCAGTGTGTAGCGGAGTATTGTGTGGAACATATTCAATTTTATTTACTCTACACTCTCTTTCTAAAACAAGGTTTGCTACATCTTTTCTTCCACATTCAAGAGAACTATTCAGGATTGCATAATCTAGCCATTCTTCATTCATAGGGATCCCTTTTGATACTATGATTTCTTTAACTTTCTCCCAAGAAACGCTTTGAGCTTGTTGAAAAATATCCATTTCAATGATTTTCTTTTTCTTGAGTCAAAAATATTGGAATTTCTAGAATCAGAATAAAAATAATATTAATAAGAAATTTAACAAAAACGAAAGTTATAGTAAAAATTAACTGAAGCAAATTAAATCCTGTTCTTGTATGAAAAGCAATCAAGAAACAAAATTGAATCTGATTAGAAAATGTCATTGTTACCCTGATAACTGGATTGATTTACGATTATTTTAATGAAAAATTTATTTTAGCAAGCACAAGTGTAAAATTGGACATATAACTTATTCAATAAAGAAACGACAAAATTATACATATTTACATATACTTATATGAAGATCCTTATGATTGCAACAACTGATTTACAGAACTCTAAATTCGAAGGCTTTTTTGCATGTGCTTTATCCATAAAAATATAGTTCAACGTTTATTTGCGTCATTTATAAATTTAAGTTCTTATTCAATTGTTAAATTAAATGTAAATTATTACCTGATATAATGTAAGATTTGATATTTGATAAGTTTTTATGCGCATAAGACAGCATATGCATAACCTCTAAAAAGATTTCGCGTTTGCATGCGCTTTTTTCTAACGGTCATTTTTTATTGGTCCATTTTGGAACCCGCGCCAGTTTGAGCGTTGCGGCCGGGTCCTATATATATATAGCCGCCGTTCAAATGCATTTTTAATTCGTTTAAATTTACTTCAAAACAATTTTGACTACAATAATTTAGAATCATTCAATGAATAATAAACCATTTATTTCAATTTAATAAATAACTTAAAATAGATAACTATTTTAATATGACAAACGAACACACGTATTTATAACATAGAAAGATTTATCGAATTATTTATATCTCTGTATCATTAATAAATTAAATATTTTTTATGAGGTACAATACAAACGAAATTTTAACACTAATTAAGTACTCTCATTTTGTACGCCTTCTCCTCGGTAGAACTTCACTTACGTTCTCGCTGCTAGCCCTCTTCTTTGCAGCCTTATCTTCCTTACTTTTTACAGCTTTCTTGTGCTGCAATCTGATCAAATATCCATAGGACGGATACTGTTTTTTCCACTCAGGATCGTCAATAATCTTTTTCACCACCTCGTTATCCGCATATTTGCCAAATTGCCTTGACTTCATCAGGACAAATTGATACAACGAAGTTTTCTCATCCAACTTGACCTTCTTCATCTTATTAATTTCCATATCTCTCTGTTTGTCCCTCATCTTCAAAGTTTCATCTTTAAAATGCTCGTCGTTCTCATCCCACTCGTCCCTATCTTCAATCAATTCTTCGCAGCACTCTTCATTCTTCTTATTGACCTTCATACCCAAAGCTTTCAGCTTTTGCACATGATGATACATCATGGCGAAATCATCCGCATTTTCACGGAAAGTCGCCGACATGCTCAAGTTGAATGGCGTCTGACCGTACTTATTTTCCAAATTCACATCTGCTCCGCGATTTATCAATCGTCTGGCGCATTGCGCTCCGTTATAAAAGTCCTGACACGCCAGGTGGAGAGCAGTGTTACCTTCATTATCCTTGGCGTTGACGTCGACGTCAAGCTCGTAAAGCCGTTTTACATACATCAGCAGCGTTTCTTTTTTATCGAAAAGATTGAGCATCGGTCCAATAGCAAAATCGTCGCAGAGTCGTCTCGTCTCCGTGTGATCAATATAATTTTCAGCCAGCAAGTGTAACATGGTTTTTCCATCTCTCGGTCGCAGAACTTTCGCGTCGGCGTTGCTCTTCAAAAGTAGTTCGATCGATCCCATATGACCCAGTTCAAAAGCTATGTGCAAGGGAGTGCCATATCTACCCTCGTCGAATACATTCACCTCAGCTCCGCGTTGGATTAGTAATTCAACTATGTCTTTGCGTCGATAGAGTACAGCAAAGTGCAGCGGAGTGAATAAAGAGAACTTGCGGAGATTGTGATTTACCACCTCGTTTACATCCGTACCAATACTGAGAAAGAACTTGACGATTGTCATATCGTTCCTCGTTATGGCTACGTGAAAATAGCTGAGTCCATTGTTGTCCACGCAATTCACTCTCTTGTTCTTGATTGCGGCATACAGAAGATTGACAACGTTACTTCTCTTCAGAGGCATGTGGTCTTCGTTGTACAATGCCAAGTGCAACGGAGTCATGTCGTGTCCATTCTTGCTTTTCACATCAGCGCCGTGTTTTAGAAGAATCGCGACGTTTTCTTCGCAGTTGCTTTCTACAGCAAAATGTAGGGGCGTGTATGAAGGCCAAGCTACCGAGTCTCTGCTAATCAAACTGTTGACGTTAGCTCCGTTCATGATGAATTCTTCGACAACCTCTGGGTCGTCTCTCATACAGGCAAAGTGAAAGTAAGATGGACAGGTCACACCATTCCACTCGGATTCATTATTTTCAGCAGATGGCAAATGCAGCATTATAGACAGTTTGTTGGATTTTTTATAGGCCAGTTGATATGCGGATAATCCATTGCAGTCCTTTTCGTAGATGTAACCAGCTGCGTTGAGAACTTTTGTTACTTCTAGACTTTCATTTTCTACTGCAAAGTGCATTGCTGTGTATCCTGGCCACAAGGGTGAGTCTGCGCCAATGGCATCTTGAATATTGGCTCCTGAGTCCAAAAAGCTTTTCACAATGTTTCCATTGTTTCTTGTGCATGCAATGTGAAAATGAGTCAGACCATAGTTATTCTTTGGATTAACGTAGTAGGAGATTTGCTCTATGAAAGCTAGTATGAGGTCAACTATTTTTTCTTGACGTTGTAGGAAAGCTAAGTGTAGTGGACTGTTGTCTTGTGCATTAGTTAGAGCAACGAATGCTCCTCTGCTTAATAGATCAACAACGAGATCTATGTCTCCAAGAATAACTGCATTGTGCAGCGGTGTGTTTGAAGGTAGTGGCAAGTCGCTGGATTTGTTTACCCTACAGTTGCTGTTGAGTAGAAGCAGAGCTATGTCTTTGCGTCCACACTCTAGAGCTTTGTTTAAAACAATGTAGTCCAGCCATTCGTATTCTGTGTTGGTTCCTTTGAATTCAATTGCTCCTGAGGAATTGGTACCAAATACTTGCAGAAAATCCGCCATTGTGCAAAATCTGTCAACTGTTCAATTATTCTAATATTAGTGAGGCTGTAGTGCAAATTAATCACATAATTTCGTTCAATCAATACGTTCAGATTTGAAACAATCATATTTTTGAAAAAGCATTGAACTATCAATATTGGCGTTGATTATGTCATAAAAAAATGTTCCGCGTCATTTTTATTTGCCGCATATGTTATATGTTATATTGAATATTTTATTTTCGTATTACGCATCTGCTAGAAGTTGTTAAAAACATACCTTTTAAATTCTCAGCATGCAACAGCTTTTTTCTCACAAATTTACAATTGTTTATTAAACGACATAACCAATAATTCCAATGAACTGATATGAAGACGCTCTTCGGTCCGCTTTGAAGTATGCGCTATGAGAATCTGTGTGTCATTTGTTGCTGTAATTTAAAAAAAAAATCGTTACACACTATTATGCAAAAAGAATGTCTTTTTAGTTATTATTTTTAATTTCTGATTTATAGTAATTGTAAAAATTATTTTAAGATATACGTATATAAATTCTTATGCAAAATGTTCTTTTTCTATCGATTATTTTATTATTTAAACTGTTATTATTAAAAACCAAAATATGAACAATGTATGTGTTACATTCTAATTTTATTTATTTTGTAGAACCACGAAAAATATTGTGTGTATATTCAGTTTTACTAAGTATAATGCATTAGTAAATGTAATATTATTTTAATATTTTTACCAAATTAGTTATAACTTTCTAATTAATATCTTACAAAATTACGTAAATTAAGTTTTTGCATATAATATGCAACTGTCTGAAATCTCAATGAATGTATACTCTAAACTTATATAAATCTAATTTGCTAATAATGCTAATTTTTTACATTTCAAAAACTATTAAATCATTGATACAATAAACTATACAATAAAACCAACAAAATATCTTCAATCTCATTTCAAGCGCATCAGTTTCAGTCTTGCATCTTCAACTTTTCCACTGGCAGGTCTTTTCTTGAATGTCTTGGCCCCGCGGTCAATTGCATCTACTCCACTTTGATGAAGTAGCTGAATGATGTACCCATAAGACGGATAATTTTCCTTCAAATCCTTATTTTGAATGACTTTCAAGAGATGGACGTTCTCAGCGTACTTGACGGTGCCTTTTGCATCAAACGTCAGGAAGTCAAACAGAGTAATATTCTTGCTAAGCTTGATTGCTTTAAGCTTAGCAATCTCGTCAAGGCGTTGTTGTTGCATCTGAGCAAGGTTTTCAAGCTTAAGTCCTTCAATGTTCCATTTCTCGTTCTCCTTAATGAGTTTCTCGCAGCATTTTTTATTTTTCGAGTTGATCTTGATTCCAATGGCTTTGAGTTTTTGTACATGCTCGTAAAGCATAACGTAATTTTCGCCGTTGCCTTTGTACTCTTCGTAGAAACTCAAACTGAAAGGCGTTTCATTTTCGTTGTTCAGCAGATTGATACGCGCGCCAAATTCCAAAAGAAGCTTTGCACATTCACTGCCCTCGGAGAGTTTGTAGCAGGCGAGATGCAAAGCAGTATTGCCATCGGAATCTCTGGCGTTGACGTCGCAGCCAAGCCGCACCAATCGCTCAATATACCTGATCAATAAATTTTTCTGCTTGCACTTGGGATCAATGCACTTCTGGACCAGCAGATGTAGCATCGTCTTGTCGTCGTAAGGTCTAATAGCATTGACCCTAGCTCCATTTCTCAACAGCAGTCCGATAATTCCTTTGTGACCAGCTTCTATGGCCATGTGCAGAGGAGTACCTTGCATACCAAGGTCACTTCGGTTTACATTTGCTCCGGCATTGATCAGCATCTCAACCATTGCAAGGTGGCCGTATTGTACGGCGAAATGTAAAGGCGTGTAGTGCGAGAAGTTGCGCAGATTGTACTGGATCTGATCGTTCACGTCCTCGCCTTTATCCAGGAATTTTCTCAACAACCTGAAGAGAAAATTTTTAATTGAATGAAATGAAGATTACAGTTTATTTGAATTTTCTTAATAACAAACCTGACGTCATCTCTTGTGATGGCTATGTGAAAGTAAGACAGCCCATTCAAATCAGTACAGTTGACATATTTGTTCTTGACTGCACCATAGAGCAGATCAACAATTGTGTTCTTGTCATTATAATTCTCACTGTACAAAGCAAGGTGAAGAGGTGTCATGTAGTGTCCATTCTGAAATTCAGCACTAGCGCCATGTTTTAACAGTAACTCCACGTTAGTTTTGCAATTGCTTTCAACAGCAAAGTGCAAAGGTGTGTAGAGTGGACAAAAAACTGCATCACGACTTATAGGCAAGTTGACTTCTGCTCCATTCTTTATAAAAGTCTCCAAGGCTTCTGGATCGTCCCTCAAGCAAGCCATATGAAAATATGTCAAGTAACTCTGATGACCACCTTCAATGTAGATATTCTCTGTAGACAAAATGTGTACCATAGTTGATATTTCTTTTAACTTCTCGTAGGCTAACTTTAAAGCAATTTGCCCTTTGCTGTCTCCATTGTAACTATATCCATTTTCTTTTTTTATAACAGTGATAGCCTCTAATGAGCCAAAATCAACAGCAAAATGCAGGGCTGTATAACCTGGCCATAATGGAGAATTTGCACTTATGGAATCTGAAATGTTGGCTCCTGCCTTTACGTAACCTGTCACAATCTTACCATTATTTCTTGTACATGCAATGTGTAAGTGCGTGAGACCTTGACTATTTTTTGTATTTTCATAATTCGAAGTTTCCTCAATGTATGCCAGTATGACGTCAACTATTTTCTCTTGTCTAAGCAAAAACGCTAAATGTAGAGGACTATTACCCTTGGAATTTGTAGCAAAGATTGAAGCATTTTTCTCTAATAGTTTCTGGACTAACTCATCATCACCCAGTTTGACAGCATTATGCAGTGGTGTATTCAAAGGCCTAGTTGTGACGTATGCTTTGTTAACTCTGCATTTCCTCTCCAGCAAGAATTTAGCTACGTCTTTCTTTCCACATTTGATGGCAGTGTTCAAAACCATGTAATCGAGCCATTTGGAATTGATGGATAAGCCTTTGGACACAACCAACTCCTTGACTTTTTCTATAGAATCAGTTTGCACGACTTTCCTTAAATCCATTGTTTGTGTACCTGTAGATTATACAATTCTTGTTAGAGCTTGCAATAATTTTATAACCTCAAAGTCAGATATTTATTTAAAATCCAAGGACTGCTTATACTGATAAATTAATTACATGAAAATGCGACGCAATAATAAACAGCATTATTTCATATGATTTCACTAGGGTCAAATCTTTCTATCGAAATAAATAAGAGGGGAAAAAATCTGCTATCTCACTATTGAACAATACACCAAAAATCGGTTAACCTTACAATTCCAATATAATATAATTATATAAAAGCGATCGAATATCATTTTGCATAGATTTATTCTTCTTTAACTTACAAAACAATGTGTGTTGTTTCAACGAGAAAAGAACAAAAGAATTTACCGAGTTCAGAAGGAAGTATTGTATATCAAATTACATATACCGTGGATGGTAGAATCAATTTGAGCCTCTATACACGTGCGATAATTAGTTCGGCATTAACTCAACAGTATTCTTCTTAATTGAAAATCGTTCAAGTCGCGATTTCATTGTGAATCGATGAATTATACAATAATTAATCGAGAAAAGCCAGATCCTTTGTTTACAAACAGCACACTGGCACACGTGATCGGTTTTAATCCGACTGGCAGGTGGTGATGTTGTGTCAGTAATAGTGGTACTAGGGTAGCGGTATGGGGAATTTTCGCTACGTCAGAATAGAACTATATATTTTTGTAAGCCTGCTTCTTACTGTGGCTCGTTTGAATGCAAAGTAAACCAAATAATTAATTTCTTTATAATGCATAATTATCAAAACGCGCACAAAAGAGAATAAATCAGATGTTTTTTTTTTCGCATAGGAGTTTAAACCATCAGAATAAATCCTATCAAGAAAAATATCTAGGTATCTTATTCCTGCGGTTCATTCGCGTTTTATATGAAGAGCTGTTTATAATAATTTGTGTTAATCATTTAGTTGAGAAACTATTACTTGCCATAAAAAATAATGCTATGTATTATGCTTTTCAAATTAATTTATGAAGTTCAGTGAGTTTGACGATCAGCATTTTTAAATGTTGGCTTTACTGCATCACCCTCAGCCTTTCGTTTCCGCTTCCGCCGAACTTGATATCGAAGTTTTTTTGCTGATAATGTGCAATTAGATAATATCATTTTGGAACATTTAATAATTTAATAAACCTGAGTCTTTGTACACAAAGAATATTTACGTAAGTATATTGTAGGATAAAATGCATTGCTGCTTGATGCAAGTATTAATTGACATTGATTGGTTGCAGATAATTGCAGAATTATTTATTTATGCTGTAATCAATATATTGGAATAGAGAGGATGCATTTGGAATGTTGAGTTCTCCTTTTATAAAATAAACTTATAAATCAATGCTATACAGCTTTAACACAAAGGTAACATGTAATTAACTTTTAATTCAAACTACAAACACACTTTAATAAGATATAGAATAATCATTTTCTAAGTTTACAAAATGCGCGGTCTAACCTCAAATTAATCAAAATTAACAATGCAGAAAAACTATAACATTGAAGGTATTTTTAAGTTTGGTGATAACTATAATTGCTATCAAATTTTTACAATTTCCAAATTGGTAACTGAAAAGTTGCAATACTTATTATACCTCTATATAATTGTTATTCTATTTCGTATAAACTCAAATTTTTTATCATTTGAACGTTTTTATCATTTTGTTGCAGATTTTGTAGAAGATGAATTTTTTGAAGAAAGTACGAGACAAACCACTTGAAGATGTAATAGATATATTTCATGGTTTGCAAGACTATACAGCTTTGAAAGCTGCTGTAACCTGTGAACGAGAAGATGTAGTAGAATTGTTGCTTGAAAAAAATTGCCAGGTCAATCAGACTATTGATACTCCGTTGCACATAGCTGTTAGATTAGGAAACATAAAATGCATTCAGATGCTTTTGGAAAGAAAAGCTTCTATCACAGCTGTAAATGCAGATGGTGACACTCCGTTGCATATTGCATTTCAAGATAAGAAAATGGATATCGTTGATGTAATGCTGGATACGATTGAACAAACATCAGATTACTTAAATATAAAAAACAAGCAAGACCTTAGTCACTTGCATATTGCCTTAGCAAGGGCAAACAAAAAAGTTGTAGATGGTTTTATTGCAGTTGCATCAAATGTGATGAAAATAGTTAATAATTATACTGCTTATCAAGAATTACAATCAATAAAAAATCTTCATCACAAAAAAGTAAAACAAAAGTCTATTGATCCACGTAGCCAACAAGTAACATCCCAATCTGTTAGTAATTTGAAATCACCCGTGACAATAGTAGATTTATCATCAGCATCACCACTATACTCCGTAAAAAGTGAAAATTTTGACGAAGAAAAATTTAAAATTCATCAAAACAGTGGTGAATTTCATATTATCTGCACCAAACGTCATCCAGATATAGTTAGACGTTATCTCCAGATGGGATGGAATGTGAATGCTCCATTGAAAGGCGTGGAATGTAATGGGTATCCAGAGTACTCAACACCACTGCACTGTGCTGTTACGAAATGCCAAGTGGATATTGTAAAAGTGCTACTGGAACATGGTGCAGATGTGATGCTCATGGATGAAAATCAAGCAACACCCCTGCATTTATGTCTCTACAACAATAATCCAATGAAGAATGGTAGGATGCTTAAATTGTTGTATGAAGCTACTAAGGATAAGAGTGTTAACTTGAAAGATAAAAGTGATATGGGTTTCCTTCACGTTGCTGCCTCAATGAATGATTTGAAAACTGTGCAACACTACCTTAATCAGGGTGAAGATGTGAATCAGAAAATAGGTGGTTGCTGTTACGTGACCTTTCATACACCACTCCATTTTGCAGTGAAGTATCGCCACCAAGAGATGGTAGAATTACTTCTAGAACATGGTGCTGATGTAAATAGTGATGACGTTGATAAACCATTGCATATGGCCTGTGAGTTCGGTCACCAGAGCATTATTAAGCTGCTGCTGAAGAAGGGAGCCAGAGCTGACACAACAACAGAAGTATGTGAAAGAACTGCTCTACAATTATTGATTAAGCATATTACATACAAATGGGTCAAGGTCAATGCTGGAAATTGTGAGAATGAAAAGAAAATGGTTGGCAAAGATCACAAAAGGAAAGTCAATCTTGTAAACTCTTGTTTTCACAAGTTAATTGAGGCTGGTTGTAATATTAATGCTAAAGATGCAAATGGTGATACAGCTTTGCATTATGCTTGTGCAACAAAGACCTATAACAGAATAAGCATGTTGAGGCTTCTTCAGCTTGGTGCTGATATCAATGTGGAAAACAAAGAAGGCAAAACTCCATTGGAAATGAGAGACTTGGACTGGTACTGTGGAGTTGTTGATGATTTTATGTTGCTGTACCATCATGTGCAGGAACTCAAGGCTTTAGGGATGGAGGTAAACCCTAAAAATGAAAATTACTGCAAAAAGATAATGGAAAAAAAAGCAGAATGGAGCAAACGTGGAGATTGGAAGTTGAATGGCAAGTTACTTGGCGATGAAGAATTAGCTGCTAGAAATAAACAAAGACTAGATGAGATAGAGAAGATGAAAAAGGTAATGCTTACTAAAAAAGTTTCGCTGTATAAGTTTGTGACATCTGGGTCAAAATCTCATCATGTATCTGAGAAAAATGAGAATTTAATAACGATTCTTCAAGAGATATTTACAGAAAAGGAATATCGTGTGTACGGGAGTCGTATTTGGTTACGATGGAAGAAAGCTCCAGAGATTCTCCATGCTAATAGCGAGGCTAAAAGAAAGAGTACATCCAAGGACACTGAAAGTACTTCAGCTTTTAAACGTTTATGTATTTAATGAATTATTACATGTATTTTATATTTTTATATTTTTTACGTTTGGAATTTTTTTCAGTACTCAAAGGTTTTTTTATGTTAAAACTGTAGGAAGAGTCGGTAGAGAAGAATAGTAATGAAATTTGTAATCATTGTATCGCTTAAAAATATGTATGTTGTTATATTTCTTATTGTTCAAGAAATAATAAATTATCAAATTGTAGCCGTAATTTATATTTTTCCTTGTTCCAGTGTTTCTATTTATTTTTATAATTACTTATCATTTACATTTGTAGAACCTTGTATTGAAAATTGGCGCGCTATCCTAGCAGAAGAAAAAAAAGTCGATTCTCGAAAAGTCGAAAATACGCTGGCCGTCATTCTAACCTGTAAACCACTGTAAACGGTTTTCTTTGTGATATGAACAAACGTGGATGAACGTAAAATTTAATATTAATTAATAACTTATGTTATTTATATTTGTTTTTGCGCGAGGGACTCAAATTTATAAATATAAAGGGTTTTGCCCATAGGTTTTACGTAGATAGAATAATATATTTTGATAACTGTTAAACTGTAATGCAGTGACACTTGATGTTGATATTTATTGTTTAATTTTTGATGGATTTTTGATTGGAAAATAGTTAATGATTAATGAATTCTTACTACAAAAATGTAACGTCTGCGATTGAGAAGGTAAAAACATTATCAATATTTTATATAAATATTTCTGATATGTATGAACATCATCATAATTTTATCTTGATTTTGCAGTCTATTGTTGTTCAATTAATACCACTATAATATTAGTTTCCTCTATTCTTCTTGATTTAGTATGATATAAAGAAGAGAATTAATCAATAAATTTACAAAAGAACACAAGTCTAGGATTCTTTCCAATAGGTTAATTTTTCATCAATGAGTTTTTTTTTTACTATTTCATCGTGAAATTTATTATTTCTCAAATTTTAGGCTTGAAAGAATCTATTAACACATCAATTTAATTTCAGCAAAGAAATATTTTTATAAAATACTACTGTTAGCTGTCGTAAATAAACTGATTTTCTTGGAGATAAGAAATAATTTTTAATCTTTCATGTAAGTGCTTCTGTCATTGTGAATTAATTATTGTAGATATGTTGAAACTTATTTAACCATGGAAATCATTATGTTTGTGTTTTGTAGTTTTTTATCTATTGTCACGGATAATGGCATCAAGGAATCCACTTTCAAATCAATCCACAATAAACTTAGAACAGGATATTGATAATTTTGATTACGATGACTTCAATGCTCGTAGATCTACCAGAAAAATACAAGATTGTCAACTTAATAGAAGATTGATACCTTTCATTGGGAGTGATGAACCATCAAAGAAAAATTTTTTGAATCAATCAGTTTTAAATATTATAGAGAATAATGATGATGAGGCTTTTAAATTCCTATTAGAAAATGGTTACAGACTACAAGTAATCAACGATAAAAAACAGACAGCTTTGCACCTAGCATTCTACAATAATGCTCATGCAATATTTACGCTACTCAAAAAAGATGATTTCTGCAAGCTCATCGACAGTGACTATACTGACTGTAATGGATTAACCCATTTTCATATTGCATGTGCTAAAGGTCACACAAAACTAGTGGAAACTCTACTGAAATATACTCCCGACATCAATGTTCGTTTTCATACTGATCCAAAGGGTCTTCGAAATGGCTTCACCCCATTCCACTTTGCTGTAACGAACTGCACAAGACAAAAAGAACAGATTATGAAATTACTTATCAAACATGGCGCCGATGTCCATGCCACAGATTCGCTAAAAAAAACAGCACTCCATTTGGCATGTCGTATTTTTGATCGTCCTCGAACTACTCCCAGATTAGAAACGAGTTTGAAAGTTATGCACATGTTGTTTGAGGAGCACCATATTGATGTCAATGTAAAAGACGCTCGCAATGACACCCCTCTGCTCTCTATCTTTCCGAAAAACTATAACGAACTAGAGACATATTATCTACGTGAATCCCATGAGTCTGATTTCATTGAGGAAACAAAAGAGAAATTAGAATATCTTTTGAAACGAGGGGCTGATGTAACAGCAAGCAACAACGACGGTAACAATGTCTTGCATCTTATTTTGATGATTTTGCGACGCTCGCGTTGTACACCCAGTTTTCATTTACGATGCTTTATAAATTGCTTTGAAGTTAGGGATGCGAATTTCATGGAATTTTCTCATTTTGACGTTCATTATGAAAAAATGATTGAAAAAGTCTTGTGTCGTACAAAAAAAGTCAATGTCAATGCAATAAACTGTTCTGGCCAAACTCCTATGAAATTAGCGGTATCTTGTATGAATATCAACATTGTCAAAATGCTTTTGAAATATGGCGCTAATGTGAACAGTTTGAAATTTGATAAACCAAATTTTTTCTGCTACCTGAGTATTCCTCCAAATTACGATGTCGTGAAAAATCTAATTAATTTACTGGACTTACTTGAAGCCAATAGCTTTGAAACAACTTTGGAGGACAATTTGGAAGTATTAAAATTTTTAATACACAGTCATGCAGATTGCAAATGTGATATTAAAACTTATAACAATTTCTGTTCTTCTAATGCACAAGATACTATTTTTAACTTAATGTGTGTTGGTTCAACAAGGCACATCAAGAGCATCTTACAAAACATGTCTAACGACCGAAAACTAAAAAAAAATGATAATCAGGATTATTTCTCTGCTATAGGCAAATTGAAGGATTATTTAGATTGTGCAGAGGTAGCAAAATTAAATATTGATGAAGAAGTAAAAGATCTGGCTACTAAAATAATTGTGGAACAAATAGATCCTCGTGAATTCAAAGTGTGGTTTGGTGATAAAGCCTATGTACACACAGAGGGACCCAAAATAGAATCTGTTGTGTTAAAATTAACAGAAGATATAAAATTGACAGACATATTAAAAATGAAATCTGAAGATATTCCTCATTACATTGTCAATAACTATTTTAATCGTAAAATTGTTCATGAGTTCCACCACTGCAATCAAGCTATTAGAGGACATATGGCTAAAAATATTGTAAGACATTACACTCTGAAATCTGCAGGAGATTATTTGAAAGTCTTATCGGGTTTCTCATTACCAGAATTAATATACTATACAATCATGTATTTTCTAGACAATGAAGACATACTAAATATGTGTTTGGCAGCAATGATTTACGAGTGACAATTGTAAGCTGTAGACATTATTGAAAAAAATATATTTTTAAATGTGAAAAGAACAATCGCTTGTTTTATCTGTAATGCATCATTGAATGAGTTTTGAAATAATCAAATAACTATTTTTTTTAAAAAGAATTTGGTTTTTAAGAATAATAAATTTACGATTTTTTTAAACGAGACCTTAGTGTGTTATTTGTTTAGTAGCCCACTATAATATTTTTATTTTTTTACACAATAATATCAAATAATACAATCCCATCCACTGGTTGCTACCGAATGTCAGACTGTGTCCTTGAGAAAAAGAATTCTTCTGCACATTGCTTTGTCAATATACCTCATCCCTTATATAACGGATTCAAACATAAATCACACTGGTTATTTTCATTTTGATTACGATGTGCGCGCCTTCACACATGTACGAGTACATAGAGAATCGTTAATTGTATATATGTACATACAAACAGCTGTTTGATTGTAAGCACAAATCATTACGGTATTTACTTATGTTTAGTTATATCGTTGACGCATTCTTATGGAAACCACGATGGGCACGTACCTAAGCAAAGATGATAACATTACAAGTAAGAAATGGTTTTAAACATTATACTTTTACCAGTTGATTTTGTCACCGAAAAGTTCTTGTTTCCCCTCCAAAAAAAAAAAAAAAATAATAATAAATAACGCGAAGACAAAAATGATGGGAGCAAATCTAATTTGCAGATGATCTTGGCAAAGTTATTGACGTATCTAATTATTGGCTCAGCTGCTAAATGCAAAAGTAGTTTTGGAGATACTAAAAGAGCCATTGATAAAATCAATCGGTTTTCCAGTTACTCGCGCCGTAAGCGTCCATACCGATGTTGATATTGACGATGAAAAAGATATGACAGGTAATTTTCAAGCATCGTATTTAATTTGACAAAATCACAAATAATAATTAACTCAAGAATTTATATGTTTCAGTTGTAATCACGAATTCCAAAAACTATACTCATCGATCGAAGACATCGATCGAAGTCAATTAAATATTGAAGACACAAGTACTGTAACTTCACTCGAGCAAATTGATAGCGTCGAACAGACTGAATCGAACATTGAAGACAAGTACAGCAGGTAAAATTACTTTTTAAAGAGTACAAAATTTTGCAGCGATAAATACAAATTTTTAAACGTTGATATAATTGGTTTTAGATGAACTTATTGATTCTGCGTTAGCACTCGACGAGGATCAATTTATTGCGAAGCAATTTCGAGATGGTGAGTTTTTTTTTTAAATTCACAATTAAATTTTGTTCGTGATATGAAATAAAAGGATTTTTTGGCATTACGAATTCTGAAACTTGCTGATTTATAAAAACAATGTGACGTGCGTCGTCGTTATCAGGTAATTTCTGTTTAGTTCTTTCCGAACAACTCGATAGTTAGTAGTAAAACACGACACCACGAGTAATAATATTTAGTGAAAATTTAAGATGGATTTCAAGGGAAAAATCACCTGGTGGATCAAGCGGAATCGGTCTGTGTATCATAAAAAAATTATTGACGACGTATGTAAAGGTCCGAATTTTTTTGCTTTCAATTCTACAAAAATTTATCATTCAAATATACCTAATAATAAAGTGGAATCAACACAGGTTACCGCTCTGTTCGAATTGGAAACTCCAAGTTCAACAAAAGTTTTCCACGAGTTGCAAAAACAATATGAAAATAGGATTGATTTTTACCCCTGCGACGTTACAAATACCTCGCAATTAGAAGGTAAAATTCATTTGATAAATTACGAAATTAAAATTAGACGAGTATAAGAATCGCAACATTTTTTTATCGCAGGCAATTTCGATAAGTTACTCGAAAAATACAAGGCTATCGATATTTTGATAAATAACGCTGGTGTCGGCAACGAAAGCAATCCGGAACGCTTGATCAACGTTAATTACGTAAGTTAAAAATTATAATTTACTTGAAATTAAAATCTGATGAACTCGGATGAAACAAAAATTATCCGCAGAAAGCAGTAGTATTGGGCAGTCTGATGACGATTGATCGGGTTGGAAAGCACTAAAGGTGGAAAGATGGAAATGATGGATTGATCGTTAACGTAGCTTCGATTTTGGGAATTTTCGCCCATTTATTGCTCGACTAAACACGCTGTCGTCAGCTTCATACAATCAATGAAGGTCAATCACAATTCAGTCGGACCCAATAATATATCAATTTAACGATAGCTTAACTAGTAAATTTTTTTTTATGCGCAGGCACATATTTTGATAAGATTGGTGTACGTATTGTATAGCATTGTGTCCTGGATACACAAAAACAGGAATACTCAATGGAGTTGTTAATAATGGATTCGATTTAGTCCATGCTGCCGAAATATCTAGAGCTCTTTCTCCAATACAATTGTAAGTCCTGTACTTTCTTATTAAAAGTAAAAAAAATAAGATAAGATAATTCGTGGGATTAATTTTATAATTTTTTTAGGCCAGAATGCGTGGCTACTGCCCTTGTCGATGTCATTATAGGCGAAGGAAAAAGCGGCGATGTCTGGGTTGTCGAGAAAAGTCAACCACCTTACATTGTGAAAGCTGTCGAAGATTACAAAAATTTACGAGTAAATTAGTTACTATGTAACGTTTACGCATATGCATTTAGATATATTTTTATGGATTGTTCTTCTTTCATTATTGATCGAGTCTAAGAAAACGTTACAATTTTTATAAAAACGATATCTTTAAAAATTAGTCTACTTTTCGATGAAACTCGAATCGAGATCTTAAATATTAGTTTATTTAAAGCGCTGAGAAAGAAATATGCGTGATGTGCAATACAATGTTTAAACGTTGTTAGATTCGAAATACAAAATCAAAGGAGAAATAGATGATTTTTTTATGTCTATTTAATTTACAATGTATAAAACATTTAGTCTACATTACTTCTATTCAGTATTGTCATTCAGTACAAAAAATAAATTATTTCAAGTACAAATGCACTCATTCACAGAGTTTCTCATGGACATTAGTCAAGTATGTCATTAAAATAAAAATTCAAAAATAATTGTTTTCTAAGTTATCATAAAATTAAATTTTAGCTAATTTTATTGAAAATTGATCCATTGCAATAGTACTAAAAGTAATGTTATTAACTTAAAAGTGAGCTCGTCCGGACAAGAGATCATGAAATTCACATTAAACTATCTATTGATAATATCATCACGTCCACGTAGCCTCCTCAATAAAACCATATCCTTTTGCATCAATGTCACTCGATCACCATGCAAGCACAGAAGCACAGCATCCTCAAAGAACTGAACAAGGTACATTTCTGCAGATTCTTGAAGAGCTTCTAAGGCAGAAAGTTGTATCCTAAGAGCAGCATACCGAGGAAACAGGTCAATTAGAATTTCTCTGACAAGTCTAGCAAACGGTTGCTTTGGGATAAGTAAATTAGTCGTTTTTTGAAGAGTTTTAATTTCTTGAAGTATGCGACTCTTCCTGACAACCGCTTGAGTCTTATTCATGACTTCAGTTCCAGGTTTCTCTTTAGATGATTTAAGTTTCTTTCCTTTAGTTTTGCGACGCACCATTTTGCTTTCTAAAATTATAAAGCATTTCATCATTATCAAATTTAGATGAAAATAAATGAAAGAATAAACTCTAAAACCATGGTTACAAATGTGTAATAAATATAAATTAATTAAAATAATAATCACCTGAGTAAAACTATATAAAGTTATACTGGTAAGTGTATGAAACCCACAAGTCAATCAGCAATAAATTGTTTCCAAATTCAATCAAATCACATCAATGATATCTGTACATCATGCTTTTACTCCATTAAAAAGAAATCAAACTCCATAATCATCAAGCTGTGTGTCATACCTGTTGAACAATAAACATCAATATTAAAAATACATACATACACTTGTTTTGATTGTCAACAGGTGAGTAAACTAACCTATCCCTGGTAAACAATTATGAATGTCACGACATAAAAAGACTAGAACTTTTTTTACTCCGAAAAAAGTATGATCCGCAAAAGTACAATAAAATACGCTTTTTACGTATCTTTCGAGCTCAAGTTTATGTCAAGAAACTTGAAAATTTGGACTTTACTGAACAAAGAAAAACAAAACGATTCCCAGACAGCGTCAGAGACAGCGTGGCCCAGCATTATGCCATGCACTGAGGGAGGACTGATTTGGTTGGGTGGGGATAGAGAGAGAGAGAGAGAGAGAGAAACCCATAAGTACACGTGCATTAGAAAAGGATAACTATATCGGAGGCATCGGCGGAGAAAAGGCGCGCAACAGCCAACACACGTGATTCGTAGAAGTGGGAGAAGAACGCGGGCGGCGGGAGTTTAAAGCATTCCGCACGACATATGAATAAACCGAAATTTTTCCAGAAACGTATCATTTACTCAGTTAAAAAAAAAATGAATTGTTAAAGTGTTACTAATCTATATGTGAAGAGGAATATATAGAAAATCGTAATATTAATGCGTAAATAAAACTGTACGTGAAAGAATCAAACAAAAAAGATCTTTTTTCAATGCGTTGGATATAAAAAAAAACTATTAACACATTTTTTTTAAATTTATTTATTTATAAAAGAAAATGTCTATACGCATTTAAATTTTTGAATTGTTGAATTATACACTTCCTTTTATAATTTAATGTATTGAAATGTTGTTACGTATCTTATAAACACCTTAATAATTGTAAGTATAAATAATGTTGAAGATAAACTTTAATAGTAGTTCAATCATAGTATAAACTTTAACTAAAGCTATTCAAGTGATAACTTAAAATCAATGTTATCATAATGACATGTTTAAAAAAATAATAAAATGACAAATTAAATACTTATGATGTAAAAGAGATATTTTTCAAATATTTTTATAAATTTTTTACTTCTTATTTGTAAATGACGTTTTTGAAAATTTTATAAAATTATGAATGCCAAACTATTCTACCATATACTTAAAAAAAAATAAAATTAATTTAAAGGTTTGCAAGTTTCTAGTCAGTTAATTTTTCAATCAGCAAACATTGATTTTCCATCTCGTCAATTACTTTTACGTTGTAGAGTTTACAATTGAATAGACTTTAACAATATCTTGATTACTCAAGTAGTCCAGTATCATTGGATAGTAAATATCATCTGGTAAAGGGCACAGTACTTTTAAACTGTGGCCACACATTTTTTTAACGTGGTGTCGTAAAACAGTTTTAATAAAGTGCGCCTTTACAATTTTATTGTAATATTTCATTCCTTTCAAAAGATTGTAATCAAAATTTTTGGCAATATTATAAGGTACATCATAGGGATGTTTCTTCATCAGATCATGAAGATTTAGATTATCCGTTATTGAAATAGACTTCATGATAACTAACTCATCATGCAATTTAGAAGCCGTCAAGTCGTCGTCTCCAGCAATAGTGCACTTCTTTTCATCAATTATTTTCTTGATCATTCCTTTAATATCTTCATCAATATACATCTCACCAGTAATAATGGGATAATAATACCACCTGAAGGCATACATATTTTCATCACTGTACAGATAAATGTTTTTTAAAATTTGTTTGACGTGAGTAGTAGATCCATAAAGTAACATTAAATATCTATAGCCATTGTGAGCACAGTGACACTTCGTGAAAGTATGGACAAGAAACGTTAGCATTTTCAGATTAATTTCTGGAGTCAGTTTGAAGCCTTTACTCAAAAGCAGATCTGTGATGGCTATTAAATTTCGTATGGTCTCAAAGTCAGGAACAGCATCTGGATAAGAAAAAAATTGATTATCTGTAAGGTCGAATTTTAGATGATCAAAGTTCGCCCCATGATCTAGTAGAAGTTGTACTACATCAGTGCTCATAGATTCTACTGCCCATTGCATAGGAGTCTCGCCTTTCTTGTTTTTTGCATTGACAGTGATCTTCTGCTTTGAATTAAAAATGAATTTGATCATTTCAATGTGATATGCGTCATCAAACAATGCAAGTTCATATTCTGATGACTGACGGTAAGCTTTCAAGTTTCTTGTAATCAGATGTAAGATAGTATCTCCATTTTTATTTCCCAAAGTCATTTTGGCACCGTTCTTACAAAGGTAGGCAAATTTCATTGTTGTTTCAATGATAGGTACACCACACTCATGCCACTCACAATCAAATCTATCAAACTTGCTGTAGTTATCAGGGAAAATACTGAGTAGAGGCGTGTTACTGTTCTTGTCTTTTAAATTGACATTAGCTCCAGATTCAACAAGATCATCAATGACACAAAGGCTGTTCAGATGATAACTTTTGGGCTTTTCAATAATACGAGGTGCTAAAGTAGAAGGTTTTTCACGTGCATTGATTGATCTGTTACAGAGAAAAAAATCATCTGGTTCTCTGTAAAATTCACATGCTAAATGAAGTGGTGTCCTTCCAAGCGAATCTTTAGCGTTAACTTGTGGATCATGTGTCAATAATTCTTCTACGATACTAGCATTGTAATCACATTTTGAGTTAATCACAGCAAAGTGGAGAGGAGTGAAGTTATCAAACAAACTTTTTGGATCGTGGAACTTTGCATTCACATCATTTTTGCCATCCAGGCAATTTTCAATTAAACTATCTCCACTTGAGTCATCACACAGGAACAAGCAATATGTAAATAAGTTAATCCATTGCAATCAACATGATTCAAGTTAAAAGATTTTTCAAGCATCCATTCATCAATCATAGCTGAAAGTATTTCACCAGAGCCATTATAATCATCAAAAGTATCCAGAAAGCTCTTTTTACCATGCCTAAACTTAATCCGGTTGCATTCATCGTAAAAACCAATATGAACAGCAGTTTGACCTTTGCTATTCAATACATCTACTTTATAGCCATGATGAAGTAAATATTCAAATGCTTTATACTTGTCAAATTCCATGATTTTTATAACTAACTCATTTAATACTTTCTTATCTTCAGGCACATGACTTTTTATTAATCTTTTTAATTCATTCTTCTCGACCATCTTATCATCTAACAGAAAAGAAGGTTTTTGATCATTATCAAAATCATCTGAGTCTGACTCATTATTTTCTTCACTTCCATCATCACTATCTGATTCTGATGTTTCATCAATTATAGGATTATCTTCTAAATCTGCCATGCTTCAAAAGCTACGATAGTCTAAAAGTAATTAACGTGGTAAATATATTATTTAAAAACTGTTCTTAGATTGTCAAAATTTTTCTCAGTTACCAATTTATAGATTTTACCTGAGTTTTATTAACAACCTTTTGTCAGACTATCAAGTTTGTTGCAACTTTTGGAAGTAAAACCCCTTCTTCAAACTGCAATAATACTATTCAGAAGCTGAAAAGAAAAATTCTTCCATTACGTATTTGCTCATTGCAGCAACAATAATAGAGATATTAACAGGTATTGAATATGAACAGTAAAAATATCTGGTATACCCAGAACTTGACCAAATCTTTTTTTTATAAATATATCAGTATAAATGTCTCATTGAATGATTGAAACATCAATGAAAAATTAATGTTAAGGTATTTTAAGGCAGCTGTCATTTAATAAAATAAAATTATTTGAACAATATTCATGAATTTACAGAAACATATAAACAAATGCTGATAGGTTGAGGTTATACAATTATAAAAAAAACAAGTTATTTTATTGTAAACAGAATTATTGTGGATTGAACTTACGTTTGCATTTTATGCTGAAAGTACAATAATATAACGTACCGAAAATGTAGCCAAAACGCAGTAACAAGAGAGATTGTAATGCCGCAGGATATAGTCCGTAATTATTGTCAACTTGTATAAGCAGAGCTAAATTCTAAATGCTTTAAAGAACTTTTCTCAAAATAATAAATCAGGTTTCCTCACAAGGCAATTTTCGAAGCAGCTCTCTTTTGTTTGATTGCGATTGCGCCGTCAAAACAAATGAACCTCGAATCCGGCGTCAATTTGTCACGTTGTTAAAACAGTCGATTACCTATCAGAATCTACATTACCAACACGATCAGTCGAATTTTTAGAGTGGGAAAAATGTGTTTTTTGTTTTGTTTTGCATTTGCAGTCGCGACTCGCGAACACGTGTGTGCTCGCATCGTTGAATAATGGCACTTAGTCTCTTTCTAATATCGGATCAGATCTAAAAAAAAGGAATGTAATTCTCTGTTTAAGTTAGGATCCAAGTAACATAAAAAGCACAAATAAAAACCTATTTATTGCAACTGACGAGTGTATATTTGAGTGTAGTGGTATCAGCTGTGTTTGCTGTGTCGTCTGCTAATAGGTGCAACGTGCAAGTATGAGCATTTATCAACAATCAAGTTTCCTCCTGACAATCAACGTGTAAATGTTTATACACAAGCTAATTATTGCTGCCCTCTGTTCTATTATATAATTGTCAGAACACTTACAGGTATAGTCATATATTTTTATCAAATTATTAGTTATCTTTAGTCCGGTTAGCCAACTAGCTACTTCAATTATTTCTTACAACCTTGCTAATGCTTAAGTATATTTCACGTCGGGTATCACACACGAACATCATTTTACAATGGAAAAAATGCATAATTTTCTCTATTATTATCGCAATATTCAAAAAAAGTGAAAAAAAAAAATTAGTCGTCTGAATTTAATGCGCATCATTTTAAAACGTATATCGCTGAATTACGAATGCAATCCGAGTAGAGGAGGATAAAGTATAACGATCTGAGAAACCGCGCACTGAGTAAGTGCTGTGATTAATCTAAACAATGGTAGTCGTGATAAAGTGAAAGCGAATCGATTCAAGGCCACATGCACTAACGGAAACCTTATCGTGAATAAGGTTATATAATGCAAATAGATGAAAAAATAATTTAATATAAAAGTAATTTGGTTTTTCGTTCCTGATCATATAAATTGAAAAACTTTCTACTATTTCATTTATAAATTTTTTACGTATTGCCAATCAATATGATACATTACTGAAAAATTTGGTTTACGCAAAGTTAAAAGATTAAATAACATTTTCGTTTGTTGTTATTAAGTTTTTATTGTTTATTTGTTTTTTTTTTAATTTTCGTTCAACAACATTGACAAAATTACGGGAATCGAATGAAAAAAATTAATATTATGATCAAACGCATTATAAGAGAACACAGTGCGAAAAAAAATACTTGTCACAACAATAAAATTATCACGCAATCAAAGTATGAACCAAAGTTTCCTTTGAAAAAAAAACAGCAGTGTAAGTCGAAATAACAGAAAAAGCAAAATCATACTAAACTCATTATTCATTGATTGCCAAAAGGGATCGTATTACAATGCGTTAGCAAGAGATTATTATAGCGAAATCGGCATGTATCACATGCTGAAACGCTCATAAAAAAAAATGTGCTTATCTCGCACAAAAGAAAAAAAAAACGCAGTGGAAAAAAAACACGTACACTTCATTAATTTTTATCTAAATTTATTTTTCTCTCTTTCACAATAACAAGTAGTTCTTAGAGAAAAATTAGTCCCATTTTCATTAAAAAGTCATGCGTTATGAAATGAATCACATTGTAATAATACATAAAAAAAATTCAGATTTAGAGTGTTGATCGGTATTTGCGTTCGTTCAAGAATCACCCCAAGAATCACACTCAAAGTTTCGTTATTCTTCTTGCCTACTTCCAATTACATTTTTACCAGTAATACTAATTTTCTTAACACTCTCGACAACACTTTTGCTCGTTTGTTTTGCAGTCCCAAAAACAACTTTGACTTTTGCCTGCTCACCACTCGTCTTCTTCACACGCTTGTCCGCCACTAGACCCTTAACGATTCTATCCATCTCCACCTTCTGATCTTTCGCCAATTCATCGTAATACGAATACTGCGACCATTTTTTAGGATCATACCTGTCCGGAGTGTAATTACTGCCGTACTCGTCGATTCCACAGAATTCAATGAGTTTCTCGTACATCGATGGATTCTTGAATTCCTTCCTTCGCTGAATCATCGCGTTAATGTCCAAACCTTTGTTTTGCATATTGTCGTAGAGATTCGCAATTTTCTTTTGCACTTCGGCGGGACAAGTAGTCGAAGGTTCGGCTGGAATCAAACCGTCGTCGCAATTATTCTCCTTCGAGTTCGGTAATTCAACTTCGTTTTCCGTAAAAATCGTTTCGTCGAGGTAAGCAACCAATCGGGGTGTCTGAAAATTTTCACTTTTCATAGATGCGTCGGCGGGTGAATTGTTGATCAATGCATTGCTGAAGCTACGATTTGAAAATGTATCGGAATTGTTGTCGGTCGCACTGTTCGGCAAAATTTCCTCGTCGTCCGAGTCGCTGTAGCCAGCCAGAGACGAAAGTGCTGAACTTGGCACAGGCATGATGATGAATGAGAAAGTATAACATGAATTACCTGTATAATGTGCTCGAAGGACGAGAGCGAACTGAAATTTTGAACCCTTGGCACGACCTTTATGATGCCTCAACCCTTGCGTCGTAACTTTGAGCTAATACTCTTCACCATAGATAATCCAAAAGCCATGGTGAATCTAAAGGATTACCTATACGTTCAAGAGGATTACTAATAAGCTAATGGGTTCCGGGAAATTTATCATTAATCCTGATCCTCATTCACCTATGTATATTGAAAGCGACAAAACCATTTCCTCCATGTTGGTGATTTATTTTTTTTTTTACTTTTAAATGTGTATTTTACTCGGAAAAACATCGTACGTCAAAGCCTTCATTGTTTTCTATTTCGCAAATGCAACGCACAATGCACATATACACGTCTCTTTTTTTTATAACCCAGATGACGTTTGCAAGTAAATAAATAGCTTTACTGTAGCAGGAAAGGAAACCTTCGCGAGAGATTGAGGAAAATAGTATTATTACAGTTTTACGAGGTTCTCTTAAAACATGCAACTAATGTCTTTGTTATGAATATTGAAAAAAAAAAAAAGATCCTAGCGATAGTTGCGAATAATATTTAGCGAAAATGCCGGGGAACTGCATTGAAATGTAATTAACATGAAAATGGGAACGAGGAAAAAAAAAAGAATTATGGGAACGAGGAAAAAAAAAAAGAATTATGAAGTTATGTCGGCGAGAACGATTATTTCGTTCGAAATGTTTGATCGTAGAAAACGATAGTTTGTGATTAATGTTGCACGTCGCCAACGATACAAATAAATTATTCTCTCGGGCAATTATCGCAAACATTTAATTGGATCGAGTGTTTTTTTTTTTTTTTTTTTTTTTGCGAAAATTTCAACGTCACACGTTCTGCAGTGAAACTATTATCTGCGATAGTGTATGAGAATTCCGAGAATTATCTATCTACACAACAGATTTTACGTAATTCAGTTCATATCTGGAATTTCTTATCATAATTTCAAGACTCTTTCTCACCTATCTATCGGACTTTCTTATAGATAATGTGTGTGAACATAGCTACCGGGCCTCCACAGATACGAGATTATGTATAATTGATATTTGAAGTCCTCATACGCACACACACTTCTTTTTTACGACTTATCGGCAGATGTTATCGCTGCTGTAAATTTTCCGTTCGAATTTAAATTATTTTCTTTTTCTTTCAACGATAATAATACAGCTTATTATTATATAATGAAAGAATGCTGCTAGACGAATAGGAAAGTTTGCTGGGAAAAATACAGTGATTATTTATTTGTTTTTGAATAATTAATTATCTTAATGCGATATTCGACAATTAGATTATCGCTTAAATCAGCTGGGTAACTCTTGGAAAAACTAAATTGTTTACGGAAAAATTAGACTGAAATTCAATTATGTTTCGCTGATCCGTTTGCATCAATATTGTGATAAAAATTTTAATATTTTTTGTAAATTAAATATATTAGTTATAACTAATTTGAAGAGCCTTGAAATAGAAGCTCGATTATGCCATTTTAAATAATTACGAAACAGCTCCTCAAGAAGCAATAATCATAAAAAAATAGTTGAAGTCAGTAGCTATTATACAATGCACATTCGCTCTTGATCTACACGTCATTCTTAATGAAGTCAGTTTACTGAATGCATTATTTAACAATTGTGATACACTGAATTTTTTCCTGCAAAAAAACGTATCCGCTCGATGAAGTTCATTGTATCGACTGACGTCAAACATTTTTTTCCATCAAAATTATTAAAGTGTATCTTAAAATCTCTTGCTGATAAAGATGTGTTGTGAAAACACGTGTCTCTACACCTTAATCCCTCGAACTTGAGATAACACGCGATAGATTAAATATTTCTCTCGTGTTTTCGTTTGCCAGTCAAAGTTGCTTTAACGCTACGAAATTTATCGGCAGTGAAAAAAAAAATAAATAAATCATACAGCTCGGTGTTTTATGATGATACTCAAACCTCGAATTATCATCGTAATTACACTGAAATTTTAACCCGTAAACCCGCAGTTGAATATGTAATTTTAAAATTAATTACCCCGTAAAACTCCTAAGCAATAATAATTATTAATATTTTTACGCGATCGTGAAAAGAAAAATAAAAATTCAAATGCGCGTTTCTTTTTTTAAAACTTCTACGCCGTTCCGTTTATTCCGCGTGTGTACGTATTATGCACATATTATTAGTTGTCGAGAGCGAGCGAAATTATCATCGCGGTGTAACACGAGTATATAGATCGCAAAAGTCAGTTAGCACTAGCTTGCGGGTGAATATTTAGTCGCGCGCTCGCGCGTGAATCACGTTATATTTTACCGAAAAGATCGTAGAAAATTTTCCATTTGGGTTTATTATAGATAAAAACGCCGAGCGATGCGATGGTCGACATACATATATAATATGTCGATCGTCGATGTTTCATAATTACTATTTTTTTTTTCAATCTGTTAATCTTCCGTTATTATGTCTATCGTGTAATTATCAACAGTTTCGATACGATTGAGAAATGTTTATCTCATAGGAGATGCAACGTTCGTTACATGAAGATCTCATGTAAAATTCCGAATTTAAATTGCACAATAAACATTTTCGACTTTTGATTCGATATAATTGAATTTAATCCGCATTTTTCTATTAAAAATCTTGCAGTCAGGGATCGAGATAAAACATTTTAATCGACAGATCCTTGACGCGTCGAATCTCCGCACGTTTTCGTGTTATTTTTTTTTTCTTTCCTATCTATCGACGGAATTGATGCCAGCGGGTCACTAACGATCATCTGCTCTTGGAAAAAGTGATAAACATTTGCATTGACGTTTATACACTGGAATGCCTGGTGAAGGTGCAAATTTTACATTTGTTTTTGTCACGAATTTTTCCAATAAAACTATGCGTAATGTAAACTCACTCTCGAACAATTGTGTACATAGCTTTCAATATAGCGTTTGAGAAATTGGAATTTAACGGATGAATCATCTCGAAAAATAGATCATTTTTTCTTTCTAAAGAATTTCGACGTACATATATATTCCATTCGAATATATGTGGGATTTAGCTAAGGTTGGTAAGGGTTTTGCAATTAATTTAAGATTTAAGATATTAACACATCGATTATTATTCCTAACCGTTACAAAGCTAAAGTCTTAATTCTCTCTAAGCGCAATAGCGATCTCGGGACTTGCTATGTACGTCGTCACGTAACCGGGTCTCCCTTAGGCAGAACTGATGCCAATTAATTATGAAGATTTTTTAAACAATGATGAAAAAATTGAACATTTTTATTTTAACCAGACAAATTTTTACTGAATCGAAATTACTTATAAAAATTAAAAAAAAAAATTGTTTGAATTCAAAAAATTTAATTTTTTCATAATTGTTTTGAAATTTTTTATAATGAATGAAAAAATGTTCAACATATTTTGAAGAGTTCTTTTAATAAATCTTACAAATACCACTATATACCGGCCGAGATTTGTGAGATCTAATATGAGAAACGGGCCAATAAGGGCGCATTGCATCTCACAAGAGTTCTCACATACCCTTTTTAGCCAGGGAAGGGCCGCAAGGCCCGCCTTCGCAGATTCGGGGGTGCATCCCCACTCTCACTCTCTCTCTCTCTCACACTTTCCACTACCTCGCGCGGTAGTTTTCCGCAACTCGCTCTCACTCACACTCATACCGATACGCTGAGTCCCACATATATGAATTTTATTCAGGTTAAAAAAAAGTTCCATTCTACATTGATAAGCATATGACATATTTTTCTGGCGGTGTCTTGGATAAATAGTGCCGAAAATTTCTAAAGGCAGTTTATATTCAGTGTAAACATTAACATACAAGCAGCATTACTCAGATATTACTCGAACTTTCCGTAATTCGACTGAATGACGAGATATGTACACTCGAGGATCATATATTCATTCAGAACATTTTCAAAATAAAAATATGTCATTGGCTCTAACATCTCCAAAAGTCGCTTTGAGCTTTGATTGGTTGTGTGGGAATGGAATAGTATGAGTGTCCTCGGGAAAGGCAGCTGAGAGTGAGAGAGAGAGAGTTTAGCATTTGGCAAACATCTGTCCGCGGCGAGTCCGAACTCGCTTTGGTGTCATAAAAGGGGAAAGCGAGGAAAGGCGCTTGGGCCTTGGGCCCTTCGGGCCGAATGGTCAGTCTGTGTGCGTCCGCGTCCAAGGGACGACATCTAAGCTACAATGTAGTCGCTAAAGGAAATGCGACGCTTAGAGTAAATGTCTGCGATAAATAAAGTATAAGTTCCATATCACATGCTTCATATATTCAATCAACATCCAGAATCCAACAGTTGTTTTTTGAAAAACGTTCCGAAAGAATATATGGCACCCGATTGTGTATCAATCATTGTAATTTTTGGGAAATATTTGACGTTCGCACAACTGCTTTGAAAAGAAATTTGTAACCGCCGATAACAAACGTTATCAATTTCACAAATATTTTGAGGAATTTTATTAAACTTTCCCACACACCTTTTCGGTTCTTTCCGTTAACACTTAAAATTATTCAATCATCATCCGCAGTGTGTCACAAGGAAAAGAAGAAAGAGATTTTTCCACTCGCTATATATATATATATACATGTTAGTCGACGGTGAGATTTGAAACATCGCAGTACTATATAGAATTCCGTGTGAGTGTATATGTAGGTATAAATTTCAGCACCCGAAATAAAAAAGGAAACCTCAACCTTTTTTTTTCTGATTACTCAATCAAAAAACCTAAAGAATGTTAGGTTAACTTATCTAGTTAGCGAGATAACAAATAAAAGGTTCTAAAGCGTACACCAAGATAAAAAAAAATATATATATATAAAAATCAAACTTACTCGCGGCAACGCCTGCTTATCTCAACACCCACACACACACACACACACATACACATACACACCCGTCTACTGAGTCTTCTATGAGATTAGGATCGCGGTCAAGACGAGCGAACAAGTGCATTTTTGCCTCTTTTTTTCCATTATTATCAAACGACGCGATCGACGGACGCTTTTTTTTTTCTTCGTCTATCGGAGGGGGATCGGTTCAGTCAAAGTCAGTTCACTCGTCGTCTCGCGCGAGCATCAACGTCTCATTCGCGCTTGCGACACCGAGCCGTCTAGTCGCGTTTTTTTTATATCAGACGCGGTGCACTCGAAGAATTAAACATTTTCTCTCAGCAAGTTTTGTCTTATCACACAACGGTAGCAATAAATTTTCACAATTGCCAATGTTTAGATTTTTCTCGATTTCGATTGTTTGAACGGAAAAATATTTGTTTTTTTTTTCAGTGTGACTGTATAAGAAGTGTCTTTCGCGAAAAAATCTTCGAAGGATGGATCGGAAGGATTCCAAAACTCAAGACTCGGCGACGAGTATCGCCGGCGACTTTAGTAGCACGTAAGTAATTTTTTTTCTCTATTTTTCTATATATCGTAGTTTTGCATATCTTTTACGCTCAATAATTTTTATCATCCACTATACGTTATAGAAGATCGATATAGATAAGATACTTATAGACGAAAAATATTTTTCCTTAATTTTCGCGCCTCTATGCACACGTGCGTTCACGCGTCAAGCGTTAATTCGTTTGCACCCGAATGGAAATTTTCAAATGTTATTATGATACTGATACTGATCTAATGAATTAGTGTTTACTAAAAAAAAACCGCGTAACGAAAGATTCGGCTTGCATAATACGATTGTTCTTTTTTTTTTACTTACATCGGTATAGAAACTCAATTGGTCAGACTTTAACCTTATCAGATTTTTTTTTTAATTCGCGTACTATACAAAGGCGAAGTAGTAAAAAACCAAAATAATTATAACATTTTGTTTTTTTTTTTACAGAGCTACGATCGTGATCAACGAGAAAAGTGGCGACTACGAGCCGAGCGAACACAGAGATAACAAGCATGCAACATCGTAAGTATTGAACAAAAATAATAACAAATCTACACGCGCTAATCGCTTCAAATTAAATTCGCGAACCGTTGCGAATGAATCAATCGCCACTGGCGGTTTTATATTACGCAACTAACTCTAAATAAAAAAAAAAGGAGCGAGAGGAAAGAATGTGCTAAAGCGTAGTAACGCTATATCTTTTATGACAAATCAAACGGATGCAATTACATGATGAAAAAAAATCTTCTAACAGCGTGGAATGTAAATTCGAGGCTTGTTAATCCGTGTGAAATGAGTACATTGTCAATCCGAAGGTAAATTTTACTTTGGCGGCGTCGAAATAGCGTAAACACGTGAAAAGAGATTTGAGCGATTACATTATTGCAGTTTAGGAAAAATTCTGCAAGATAAGCAAATACTTACTTTTATAACTCCGAGGGATTATATTCCTGTTATCTTTTCGCTTACATTGCGAAACTCGTTAGAACAACAGAAACAATGGAAGATAAAAAAATAATCTTATCAATGCCATCGGAACTAATTTGTCACGTAATCTCGAATCGATCATAAACTACAAAGATTTTTACAAGATTGAAAAAATATATATATATATATATTTTTTTAATTTTCAGAAATCTCGGCGCAGCAGCGCATCTCATCAAAGCGTCGCTGGGTTCAGGAATTTTAGCGATGCCAGCAGCAGTGAAAAACGGTGGTTTACTATTCGGTGGTATCGGCGTCATCATCATCGGCATGGTATGCTCGCACTGCGTGCACATCCTCGTGCGTTCGTCGCAGATTCTCTGCCGGAAAACGCGATCGCCGCAACTGGATTATCCCGACACCGCAGCCGCGGCTTTCGAGTACGGCCCGAAACCGCTGAGGAAGTACGCGGGTTTCGCGAGGAAATTGGTCAAATGCGCGCTGGTCGCCACTCAAATTGGCGTCACGTGTACCTACGTTGTCCTCATTGCCGGTGGCATCAAGCAGGTTCGTGATTACCGTATTATTACCGTGAAATTAATTCGATGTAATTGTTTCAAATTGAAGGAGGAAAAATTATCTTACTTTTCTAAAAGTAAGATCGTTAATTTATTTTTCTATTGCTCTATACGATCACGGATTTTATGTAATTACACTTCAAGCATCGATAAAGTTTCAAGTGTACAGATATATTGGAAAATATATCATGTTGTATCTTATTATCTACGATAAACAAGATTATTATTTTTTTTAGTTGAGAATGGTCGGTCGATCGCGCGAACGATAAAATCGTAATTAAATTTTGATTGAATGACGTAAGCTTGGAAATATAACGTGAACTCATGCGAACTCGATATAACACAAAATTTTTCGTAAAACTAATATATTTTTCTCAATTTTTTTCAGCTGGGCGACTACTACTTCGATGTGAACGTCAACCTGCGGTTGTACATAGTTCTTATCATACCGGTACTCATCTTATTCGGTCAAATTCGCCACTTGAAGATGCTCGTGCCGTTCTCGTTGTTGGCCAACGTCTTCATGACCATCAGTTTCGCCATGATACTCTGGCAGTTGTGCCAAAAATTCAAACCAATCGACGAGCTCAATTACATGGCTGATTGGGATAAGATTCCAAAATTCTTCGCTACTGTCATCTTCGCTATCGAAGGGATCGGCACTGTGAGTATTTAAATTTCAATTGTATAATTCATATGATTTAATACGAAATGAAACTTACGTTCTATTTCGACTTGGCAGGTAATGTCGATTGAGAACAGCATGTCGAAGCCACAGAAATTCCTTGGCTGTCCCAACGTGCTCAATGTCTCGATGACGGTCGTCGTTTCCCTTTACGCAGCAATGGGAATTCTCGGCTACCTGAATTACGGTGAAGCTGCCGAGGGCAGCGTTTCTAATAATCTTCCAATTGAAACAGCGTAAGTTGGCAAAAAAAAAAAAAATATATGTTGCTCTTAGTTTATCATCGAAGAAAAAAAAATTAATCACACGGTGAATTTTACAGTTTTGGACAAACCGTGAAGATTCTAATTTCCCTTGCCATTGCTTTCACTTACGGATTGCAATACTTCGTGCCTTTGGAAATCATATCTACTGCTATTAAGCAAAAAATTAGTCACAAGTACGAGTGCCTCGGAGAAACTGGTGTGCGAATGTGTATGGTACTGCTCACAAGTAAATATCAATTTTCCCATAACTTTCCAGATATTTTACAAATGCAATCGAACAAAAAAAAAATTAAATTTTCAATTTCTTTCAACAGTCATCGTTGCCGTCGCCGTACCAACACTAGAACCATTCATCTCGCTGGTCGGAGCAGTGTTCTTCTCTTTCCTCGGTGTGTGCATTCCAGCAGTGGTCGAGACAATATCCTGTTGGGACGGACACCTTGGCGCTGGCTACTGGCGAATTTGGAAGAACACTGTGATCGTTCTTTTCTCGCTACTGGCGCTCACGACCGGCGCTTGGGTTTCCGTGATAGATATTATCGAACAATACACCAAGAGTTCGTGAAAACGTTGTGCATAGATAGCTTTAGCTTTTACGTTTGACAATGCTATACATATAGAGATATACGATAACGTATACGACTATTACGGTCGCAGGTCGAATCGCTTGAACTTTTTTGTTTGCGTAGAATGCGGTTTTACACTGCCAGTGTATAAACTCTATAGCGTACTATATTTTTCTACTTAACACGCGAGTGTATTGCTTTACAAAAAAAAAAGTATTTTTTTTTCTTATTAGTTAAGCCGAGTCATGTACAGTCAGAAAAAAAAAAGATGAGAAGGAATGGGTTATGCTACAACGATCAATGTTTAACTTGACAAAGTTAAATTCGATGCTAAGTTTCATAATTTTAATAAAGTTCGTTATCATGGGGGAAAAGTCGCAAGTTTGCAAGAAACAATCATGTCCATTTTGTAAAGTTCATTGGAAAAAAAAACATCATTGTAATTAATTGCGCAATAAGTTATAAGAAACAAGAGACGATATAGTATTATGGTTTATTGATTAAATCAGTTATATAAGATTTATTGTTAAGTGTAATTTATGTATGCAGCATTAATCGTTTGACGTTCACTATATACAGTTTTGCATCTGTGATATTTCCATGAAATATTTTAGAAACCCCAAATAAATAGAACTATTATCTTTGCTATATATATGCATGAAAGCATAATCTTTAGTGTGATGTAAGAAATATGTAATTTTGAATAAACTCAAACATATATTTGGTACTTTCGGATCAAATTTATTTAACTTTCACACGGTTAATTTCTTATTTCGTTTCTTTTTTTGAGCGATTAATTAAGTAAAAGAAATGCCACACCCAAATAATTATGCATTTAGTGATGTTTTTTTCATTTTCGACAAGTTAGAGGTTTCTCGAGATTTCGGAAGTGAGATTTGTTCAGTCGATCAAATCAAGGTGACTTTTTTTAATCGGTCAAACCGAGGTGAGGTTTTTTTTCCTCGACCAAACCAAGGTAAAATTTTTTTTTTGTTATTACTATATGAGCCCGACAAGTAGATTCCCGTTTTACCTTCGCGATTTTTTTTTTCAACAGACGAAAAACCAAATTTCACCTGAACAATTACCGATTGAGAAACAAATAGCATTTGAAAAATACTTACTAGCGTGTTGGTTCGTTTCAATAATAGTTTTTTCGTCTGTTTTCGTGATACGTTTGTTCATTTGTTTGACTTTCATACATATTCATGATTTAACATCTGAAATGTTGACATCTTATTTATATAGAACGATATAAAAAATAAGATAAAGCAGTTGATGTAAAAGTACTTATTTGTCAATTCTTACATATATATTGAGCGAACTGCGAAACAATGAAATTTACGAATCTCTATCTAGAATAATTTTAAGTTTTTTACCGCACAAAAATCGATTTTTTTTTATTTCACATATTGCACGGGTGCCAGAAAAAATTGAAGGAACGTTGAAGCTCCTTTTATATATCTATTTTATCGTCTCCGAAGTGATAATCAGATTAAGAAATTGATAAAACATCTTTTAATAGCGTCAATTTGGCCATTTTTTTAGTCGAGTAATCCTATTTTGCTTCAAACTCTATTATATAGATATATTCTGTATGTCATACCGCTTTGAAGTGTATCATGTACATACCGTGCTTAATCAATTAGTCGTCAAAGCGTACAAAGCATTTTTATACTCCTTATCGCCAGACAACGCGTTCCATTATCAAATTGTACAAATATAATGATTTTCATGATGCAATCTTACCTGCAAGTTTCACTTTTTCATTGACAGAATGCCGAAGCTTCATCACGCGAAAACATCAGTTTTTCAATCTTCGAAATGGCTGAGAAAAAGAAAGAAGAACGACCTGCAACGCATTCTAACAATATGTGAGTATTTTGTATTCTAAAATTTTTTAGCGGTTGTGTTTTCGCTGAGATACGCATTTAAATTTACAATTTTTTAACGGAAGAATCGCCGTCGTTACTTCATTGAACTTTTACTCAATTTCAATACCGGAAGATCGAATAAAAAAAAATTTTTTTTTTTTCGCAGTTTCGAAATAACAATTATCGAAGAGGCAAACGAACTATACAATCCATTCGAACACAGAAACAACAAACACAGCACCAAGTACGTATTTGCAATTTTCAATACCTTATAACTTTTATTTTTGTATACAATCAAAGAATTTTTTAAAAAAATTTCAGCGACTTTGGTGCAGCGACACATTTTATCAAATCTTCACTTGGTTCGGGTATCCTGGCGATGCCAAGTGCAATAAAAAACGGTGGTCTGATATTTGGTGGCATAGGTACGATTTTGATCGGTATTTTATGCACACATTGCGTACACATTCTCGTGCGTTCTTCGCAAGTGCTCTGTCGCAAAGCTAAAATGCCGCAAATGACCTACGCCGAAACTGCTGAAGCGGCTTTCGAATTCGGACCGAAACCGCTTAGAAGTTATTCTAGTCACGCTAAAAATATGGTCAATTGGACACTTTGCGCTACTCATATCGGTGGGATATGCGTTTACGTTGTATTGATAGCCACGGGAGTCAAGCAAGTAAGTATATAATTTTTTTTTTTCAATCGGATGTGAAGCGACGATAAAAAAAAATTATTTTTTGTTGTAGCTAGGTGATTATTATTTAGATAGAGCTGTCGATGTAAGGATTTACATGATCTGCTTGGCTCCAGCGCTTCTTCTTCTCGGTCAGATAAGACACTTGAAGATTTTGGTTCCATTCTCAATCGTCGCGAATATAAGTTTGACAGTCAGCTTTGCTATAACATTGTACTACGTGTTCGACGATATACAACCGCTGGACAATCTTCATTTTGTATCGAGTTGGCAACAGATGCCTAAATTCTTTGCGACTGTCATCTTTGCAATCGAAGGCATCGGTACTGTGAGTTTATGTAATTATTGTATTTACATTATTTATTTCAGGAAAGTCTAGAAAATTTCAGCAATTTTATTAGAAAAATTTCAAATATAACTACTTCAAACTGTCAAATTTCATTGACTCTAACCGCTCAATTTTTATAAGTATTTTTTTATTTTGTTTAGAAAAAAAAATCTTCGATTTTCTCTAATTCTTCTTCTAATAATATTAGAACCAAATATTATAATCGAAATATCAAAATGGCAAAAAAATCGTAATCGTAAACGGTCGTTTAAAATCATAATGTTTTCACAAGTGTTTATGATGTCTCGCAGGTAATGCCAATTGAAAACAGTATGAAGAATCCGAAGAATTTCATCGGTTGTCCCAGCGTTCTTAATATTTCAATGATGGTCGTCGTTTTGTTGTATACGACAACGGGAATCTTGGGATACATGAGTTTTGGTGATGCAGCTGATGGAAGTTTTTCCAATAATCTTCCAATCGATAAAATGTAACTATACTAATTAGGAGGTGAATTCACATAATAAATAACAGAATATCTTAATCAGTCCTGGACAGATTGTCAAACTGTTAGTTGCACTCTCCGTCACATTGACTTACGGATTACAGTATTTTGTGCCAATGGAAATTATGTGGAAAGCTGCAAAGCACAAATTCACTCATAACTGGGAAAATATTGGGCAAATATTTTTGAGGATTTTCGTAGTGCTTTTTACAGGTGCGCAAAAGTTTAAATAATTTCGCAAATACGATCGAAGCCTTAATTTAGAAAAATGTATAGTAGAAATGAAATACTCTTACATGTAAATATTCCACCTTTCAGTTAGCGTAGCCGTAATTGTGCCAACTCTCGAGCCGTTCATCTCATTAGTAGGATCAATTTTTTTCTCATTTCTCGGAATATGCATACCAGCGATTATCGAAACGGTGTCCTGCTGGAATGGTCACCTTGGTTCTGGCTATTGGAAAATATGGAAAAATGCTTTTCTCGTTTCTTTTTCACTTGGTGCACTTGCTACTGGCACTTGGGTTTCTGTACTCGACATTGTCGAATTGTATAAGGAAAATTGATTGATTCTGATTGACAGCTGCCAAGTGTATATACCTCGCATGATTTATTATATAATGGTATAATGCCGGTAACTGCAAAAATTGTTGTAAAATATTGGAAAAATTTATTTTATCATAAAGAAAGAAAATACAAAATGAATTGAGAGAAAGATTAGAAATGAAAATAGATTCAAAGATTTATTTAGACGATTTTTTTCTAACAAGAGTTTCAGAAGAATATTTG
This sequence comes from Galeopsomyia nigrocyanea, assembly GCA_035047105.1. Lineage (NCBI taxonomy): Eukaryota > Metazoa > Arthropoda > Insecta > Hymenoptera > Eulophidae > Galeopsomyia > Galeopsomyia nigrocyanea. The sequence continues at coordinate 56,909 of JAWWMK010006176.1, forward strand.
TATTAATACACTTTGGAATTGGGAAAAAAATACTTGAATTGAACTTCAATCGCATAGAGATTTATTATTTTCAAAAATTTTCAAATGTTTGTAATCAAACTATAACATTATAATATGTAAAGTAGTTTGTACGTTTATTTCCTAAAATAACAATACCATATGAGTTAAAAAAAATAATTAAAGTCGAATATAGATAATAACATTATACAAGTCAAAGTAAGAAGAACATTTTTAATAAAAAGATTTTTAATAAAAATTACTAATGTCGTTTGCGAATCTTCTAATACATGGATCATTTTTTTTTCTGTGCGGAGCTTTTCAATACGACCAGCAACAAAAAAAAAGCACAAAAAATAACTACTGTGTGCTTCTTCCATTAAGAAAATTATCATTCTCATACATGCACTAATTGTCTTTAAAACACAGTCATTTCCGGGCTTTTGTATCTTTACGTGAATTCGAATCTCTAATTAATTTGGTTAGCGACTATATAATATCAGCTGTCAAAATTAACATTTTCAATTCCGAGTTGTTTAGGAATTCCAAAATCATTTCATAGATCATACGAGGGAATCCAAAGCCGATCAAAACTATCAATGAATTTCTGCTCTTTTCGAACAAGTGCAACCTGGCGACAGCTTTTCTGTATTGTAACTGAAGTATGTCTGCCGTTTCGCTAAATTTTTTTCTAAAACTGAGAGTTTGAGTCTGTGAAAAAAGTTTGTTCACGATCTGACGCTTTTTTCGAGACATAGTTGGGTAACGAACTAAAGCCCGGTTATCGGACATGAAGTCACTAAGATTTAGAGAATTCGATTCAATCTTTACATTTTTCAATTCTTCAAGTTCTTTGAAAAAACTTTCACTCAGAGCACTCTCAGACTGAAACTTTCGATACGCTTCGGTGGCAAGATGTTCATTCAACTTGTGAACATCAATTCCGCATAGTTGCAATTTTTTAACGTAAATCGCAAAAGTCTTAAACATCTGAAAGTGCTGGCATATTCCATTGTTACAATCGACAACGTCTTCGTTATCATTAACATCGTCGCCACCGATTTCGTCATTTCCACCCCATCGATTGCAAGAAGCCAAATCACACGTGAAAGCCGATTTGCCACTGAAATCGATAATATTGATATCAGCACCGAGCATCAGTAATGCCGAAATCGCTTTGAAGTTGCCAAACTTCGCCGCCAAATGAAGCGCGGTTCTCCCTGAAAACGGAAAGGTCGTTTCAAAAAAAAAGCTTTTTTGTACACAACATAAAATAATAAATGATTACCTGTTCTATCTTGATCGTCAATATCACAGCCTGTTGTCATTAGCAGTTGAATCAATTCAGCATACTGATCAACCCGAATTTCAAATTGTTGGACCGAAACAATGTTGTGAATAACTGTTCGATCGGTATCGTCCGCTTCGATCGAACGTAAAAAGTTGACAACGAGAACAGGGATCAAGTTCTTCATTACCTTATAAGACATCGATTCTAGTGCAAGTCCAATGTGGCCAACTTCAGTTGAAGTATTAAACACGTTAAATCGACAACCAAATCTCAACAAAGTTTTCACATTTTCCACTACGAAATCACCTCCTTTGAGTATTAAACATAGCAGCGGTGTTTCCCCATCCAAATTTCTGTAATTTGCATCAGCTCCGTACCTGTTGAAGATAAAAATGATTAGCAACAATTTCGTCTGAATTATCTTCTCAAATGAGAAATAAATATATTACCTAATAAGCAATTCGAAAAGATCAAATAATTTGGAATAAACACAATGGTGAAGAAGCATGCTGCCGTGACGACTGTCCACGGTGTTCGCATCGGCGCCATGCGCCAATAGTAATTTAGCTGCTTGCAGCCGTTGATTTCTATTTATACTGAACTCGCTGTCGCAGGCCAGTTGCAGCGGCGTATAGCCGGACACGTACATATTGGAAAATACGTCTATCGGTTGATTAACGTCGACGCTACCTTGCTCGAGAAACTCCTTGATAACGGCGACGTTGCACAAACTGCACGCGATGTGGAAGTGAGTTATTCCTTCGTCGGTCGCTAGATTGACGCTAAAGTCGCATTGAGATTCCAGTAGTTTGTTGACGTATGAAAACATCTTCTTGTCTGCAAATGAAAGTTTACGTACTTTGAATAACATTAACAACAATAACAATTAAATATTTTCTTACTCGATTCATCATACAGCAGCTCTTTGTAAACCTGGTGTAGTGGAGTTTCAGACTTGTTATTGACCAAAGTAACATCAGCGCCTTTGTGAATGAGCAGCTCAATTATTTCATTGAAATCTCCGTCAAGATGGTTTATAGCCAAGCTGACAGCGTGGAGAGGAGTGAATCCCGACCAACTTGGCGACGTTTCGTAAACCTTAGCATTGACATCAGTTCCATTGTCCAAGAGATCTCTGGCGTGACTAACGTCATTATTGTAACACGCAAGATGAAGCGCTGTCAATCCAATTTCCATCCTCGCGCGATTCTGTAGATGAATGTTTTCGCTTACACACGGCAAAGTAAACAAATGATTGAAACGATTATCAATCATTTCGAACAGCAGTAAGTTGCCACTGGGCATCTTTGCGAAAAAATCGGCACCACGTTCCACCAGCCACGTCACAGCATTATTATCGTTTCCAGCTCTTATAGCAAAGCTCAAAGGTGTATAGCCCACGTACTTCGACAAAAAACTCAATTCATTGGCCTTCTCGAGTAGTTGATTGACGTTGGCACCAGCAGCAACGAGTTTTTCCATTGCCGTCAAGTGGCCACGATAACTAGCGACGTGCAAGTGGCTCAATCCAACTCCACTGACGATTGAATCTTGCAAAGCTGCCGATGACAACAAAATCGTGGCAATATCATTGTAACTCACTGAAGCGATTGACAGATGAATTGGAGTCATGTCATTTGCATCCTTTGCATTCACATCAGCTCCGTGTTTCAACAGCATCTCTACAATTTTAACGCTGCTATTCATGACAGCTACGTGTAATGGTGTAGTTTGAGGACGAATCGTCGAAGAAACAACCGATTCGCCTCTGTAGACTGCATTGATATTCGAGTTGTGCAGCAGTAATTGTTTGAGAAAATCTTTATCATTTTTTGCACAAGCTATGTGCATATAAGACAAACCATCATCGTCAATGATGTTAACTGGACAATTGAATAAACGATGAAATCTTATTAATACATTCACGACATTCTGCTTATTCGATCTGTATGCTAAGTGAAGTGGAGTCCATCCATGTATTTCCGACTTGTAAAGCAGAGTAGGATTGTGGCTCAAAATTACTCTCATCGAGTGAATACTCATTTCATCTAAATCTTCATCATGGTCTACTTGATGGCTATGTTCAAATAAAACAGTTGCCAAATGCATCAGTGAGAATCCAGGCCATAAGGAAGAACTAGTAGGAATGTAGACTTCACGTTTAAAAATTTGACCCGCATCATCAAATTGTCTCAGAAATATCTCGAGTTCATCTGGAGTCTTCATAGCACGTATAAGGTCTACTAATTGTGTTCGATCATCTGAAAGCACAATACTTCTCCATGCAGGATTTATGAAGAGAATTAAAAAAATAATTCCCATTCTTCTCCATTGCTTCTCCAGTCTTTTCAAGCACAAGTCGAAAGCTGTAACACCTTTGGCATCTACAACACCAATGTCAGCACCACTTGTCATAAGTAACATCACTGCTTGCATATTAAATAGTACTGCAAAATGAAGAGCAGTATAACCTTGCCATAGAAGTGAATCTGTGTATACACGGTGATTGATGTCAATATTATTTTTTATAATACTTCTAGCCGTTGATAAATCTCCGATTGCACAAGCCACATGTAAGTTTGAAAGGCCTATATCATCAATAATTAAGATGTCAGTATTATTGTAGCTTTCAAACAACAATCCCATGATTTTCTGAATTTTTCCTATCATTATTTCATCAGTACTTCCTAATATTTGCTTCTCTGTTGAAGTCAAACTGTGAAAATTATTTTCCATAAGTACGTGTAGTGGTGTCATTTGCCTAGAATCCTTTGCATGTGTATCAGCGCCATGAAACAAAAGCACTTCAGCCACTTCAAATGCACAGTATTTTACACTAAAGTGTAATGGAGTATATCCAGGAAAAAATAATGACTCTGATTCAATGGCTTGATGAATAGATACTCCGATGGCTAGGAATTGCTGAACCAGTTCTACATCATTAGCCATACAAGCCATGTGAAAATAGGAAAATCCATATTCATCACAAATATTTACAAGATTGCTTTTCTTAAGGTGTGATGTTAGAACTGAAACATCCTTGTCATGCTTAAAAATTTTGTCCTTAAAAGCCAAATGAAGAGCTGTATCACCATCATTGTTTTTCAATGTGAAATCAGCTCCTTTATTCAATAAGTAAAAGAAAACTTCTATCCTTTTACATGTAACAGCAAAATGTAGTAATGTACATCCGATCCAGTAAGATGTTTCTGTGTAATCTGTTGCTATTACTTTGTTATCGATGCTATCAGTTTTCCCAATGAGTTCTTCAACATAACTCAATACTGCAGAGTCAGAAATATTCTCAAGAACATTCTTAAACTTAGCTATTCGACAATTAATGTTTCTGGTATCTTTTAGATTTGACATTGTGGCAGTCAAGTTAAAAATATCTCAAGATGACTGAAATCTGTGAAAATATTCGAATTTTGATTTTATTAATGTTGATAATTTTGTTATTCGAATAATAACTATATTACTCCCTGATAATAACTTACAATTTTACTTGTTGTACATATATATATATATAATAGGCTGCCTATATAATAATGATTAATATTCGGTTTTCATTCTCTGTATTAATTACTCATGTTGACGCCTCCAGTTATATCTACTATCATTAATTATTAATCTCTTTGCAAAATAATTATTATGTATTTATATTATTAACTGTCTGTTCTATAAAAAAAAAATTTCTTTTCGCCAAAAATGCACGGATGAGGTTATGTTATAGTTTGTTTGTTTTGTTTTTTTATCTGAGTGATATTTATGCAGCTAGAGGGCGCCACATGAAAATAAATGGACGATCGGTATCGGTCATAGTACTACGAACAGCTGTTCCCTCATGATTTCATTCATCCCTGTTTCTGTAAAAACGAATCTAATAATGTATTGTTTATATTACTAAAAACGCATATTGATCGATTTTTAAATTAAAACCAAAATTATAATTTAGATTTGAAAAGGTTCATTCGCATTTTTTTTATACTGAATTAATTTTTCAACATTAATATTGTAATTTAATAATAATATTGATTGCTATTCATTCTAGCCATAAATCGTGTTAAAAAAATCCATATTTCAAAAATTAGAAAGTGACTAATTAGTTAAAAAAAAATTATGACTTGTACATTTCATTACATTCTTATTACTTTTGTTTCACCAAACTGAACGTAAAATTAACTTAGAATTAGTGATTTTTTATAATGAGCAAATGAAATCAATATTAAAGCGAACGGGAACAAATTAATGTTCTTTCTTTTAGAAATTGTTATTGAAGAACGCATTTCCCAACACTGTTATAAACTGTTGACTAAATGACAAGTTAAAATAAAAGTCTACGAATGGTTGAGTAAAATCGTATATTTTAAAAATATTTATTTTAATACAGCCAAACACGCATTCAAAATATCTTTGTTTGACAAATAATTTGTGATTAGTTCATAGCAAACATATGGCAAAGGGGTACAATGTAACTGTATTATGCAATTATAAGCCAATTTGATAACGTGGCATCTAATCATACCTATATTAAAATGCCCACTTATAATCCCCTTAAAATAATCCAAATCTTCTAAGCAGCTTTTATCAACAATCCCCTTGCTAAAAAATCGAGCAGTATCTTCAGGTTTAACTTTTAATATGTAAAATATGTTTTTGCCATTTATTGAAAAAGTTTCCAATGTTTCCAACTCTTCATTTATTTCTTCAGATACAGTGTCAAAACTTGGATCCCAAAATTCCTCAACTGCTATGCATCTATCAAGAGTATCTTTTATCAAAATTTTAGCCTCCTTCTTCATAAACACTTCTGCTTCGTTAATGCAGAAAAGATATGCCCGAAGATCATCAAAATAATCAAGATATTTCTCACTATTTTCCATGTACCTCATATAGTCTTTCCTAAAATCCCAATAGAACTCTCTTAATGTACTTTCAAGGTAATCTGATAATTCGTAGCACATCATGTGAAAAATATCAGATTTGAAATCGTAATCAAAAAGGTCAAATCTTTTGCTTTCATCTAGGAGGAATTTTAATGCTATCAAGTTATCTTTTGGTTTCAAGATACAACCTTCATTCCAGAGTAACATCAAAATTACAATAAGATTTTCCAAAGATTTGAAAGTACGCGTGCGGGTGTCGCAAGAGTAGTTGAAAAACATATCGTTTTCGCTATTAAAATCGAGATCAGTCAAAACTGCATTGTGTTTTAAGAAAAATTTAACCATACCGACGCTCAAATAAGATATAGCTAGTATAAGAGGTGTTTCACCGTCTTTGTTCTTGACATTCACATCAATTTCTTGGCAGCAATTCTTTTTAGCAGTCATTATTAATTCAAGTAAACGAACATTTTCTGAATCACAAGAATCAGGATCATGATATATTCGACTCAAGATTCTTAAATAATTTACAGCATAATGTAAGACTGTATTGTTGTTGTTGTTTTTCAAATTAACGTCAGCTCCTCCTTTCAGTAGCATTTTTAATTTTAATTCAGTTTCTTTAGTGAAGGCATTAAAAGTTTTAATTTTCGAAAAATTCCCTGCATCGTTTAATAACGAAAAAATCAAGAATAATGGTGTATCCCCTTTAGCATCTTTAGCATTAACATTAGCCTGATGATCAATAAGAGCTTTAATGACCTTAAAAGAATCTTCACCAAAGCTTTCAGAAACAGAAGAGCAAGATATCAAATGCAATGGTGTTCTACCTGCATCATCTACAGCATTAACATGTGCTCCATGTTCTATCAGCATCTCTACCATTTCCTTCTTATGATATTTGAAGTTAATCACAGCAAAGTGAAGTGGTGTAAATCCACTATATTCTTTGTGTGACTTAGTTGAAATTACAAAGCGAGCATTGATGTTATCACTACTTTTGCAGTAAGTTTCAACAAGCTTGATGCTAGCTTGTGCACATGCTATATGTAAATGAGTCAACCCATTGACATCTGTATAGTCAATTTGATCTGATTCTTGGCAATGTTTTGATTGTAGATAATCCTCAAATTCTGAAATAATTCCATTGGATTTTTTGTAGTATGCTAAGTGCAGAGCTGTCTGGTTCTTGTTGTTCAATGGACTAATCTGATAATTTTTATAAATTAAGCATTTGAAACCATTTCTCAAATTATTCTCTACTGTATTGATCACTAATGATTTCAATATTTCTTTATGCTCTGGAGTATTACTTTCTATTAATTTTTTCAAATTATAACGCACTGGTCTTCTTTGTTTGCCAAGAACACTTATATCGGGTGACTCATAATCTTTCTTAATTTCAATTGAATACTCCATATCTGGACATTCACTAGGATCAGGAGATTTGGCCATTTCTCTGCAATGATGGAAAAACAAAAAACAATTTTTGTATTAATACACTGAACAAAGAGAAAATACTGAAAAAAAATCATTTAATATTATTGCTATTACTCTCTCAAAAATGTAACTTAGTTGCTATCGTTTTCGGCTTTCGCAATGAAAAAAGACAGTTTCACACCAGCCTGAAAAGATTTTTCAACAAAGAATCACTCGTTTCTTTAACAAAGCTAGCATTTGATGGCAAAATATATAATATATTCTAAGCATTTGAAAGTGCATTCATAGGCACTGACAATATTATTATCTATCACTTATAGAAATCAGAATGAAAATTAACTTGAAGAATGGACGTAACATTTCTTTATGCACCACACCTCTTATATATGTCGGGAAGTATCTACTGTTGACTAATAATGCTTTCCACTATGATTATTATTGAATAACAAAAATAATAATAAATGAAGCAAGTAAGGTTATTTTAATTGTGGCGAATGCGCAATGCGCATGGCATATCCTCACCAATCGGCACCAATGGAAATCGAAATCAAGCCCGCTACTTCGAAAAGCATAAAAAATATTGGAACACCAAATTTATTAATAATAAAACTAATTAGCTTCAAAACTTATTTTCAAAAAATTAAAAATTATAAGCTTAGGAAAATTTTTCTCATAAAAAAGGAATTTAGTCTAAAATAAATAAATACATTGGCTTTTGTGTAGTTTACATGTTTATTTTATTCTTAACTGAATACAAATGGTAATGGAGAAATAAAGAAGGCTTATTTAATTTTTTTTCTAAATATAAATAAGGTTTGGAGAAAATTAAAAAACTCTAAAGTATAAAAGACGTAGAGTATCTCATGTTTACACTTATTTCAGTAGTACATTTTTTAATTAAATTTGACAGGCAGTGGGTTATTTTTAAATCTAATTTTTCTTATGTAAATTACACATTCAAAACTAAACACATGTTCAAAAATTCAAAAAATCGATACGCTGATCTCCTAAGCTTCTGATACGTAATTTTATATGTATGTACACTATTTTTAATAAATGGCAAACTAAAATGAAGTCTAAGATTGACATTTTTAGAAAATTATTGCCTAACGTTCTATCTCGTGGATTTGATAATTTCCAATATTTAGCAAAAGCAATCTTATAAATTGTCCTCAATTACACGATCTTAGAATAATTTTACATGAACACCTATAAATAAACTATTGCAGGTGTCTATATTTATTTTTTTAGAATTGGAAATGTGACTGTCAACATCTAAAATTTACTTAATGAACTTGGCAGAACTAATGTCATACAATAATTGAGCCAAGACACGCATGAATTGCTTTGAAATCTTCATAATAGAGTATACTCTTTGTTGAATAAATACATTCTCTAAGCCTTCCAATGTTATTCAAAATGATTTAACTTTAAATAGTGTCATATTACTCAATACACTATGATTATCCTTAAATACCTAGTCTTTTATTTTTATCCATCTGACAACCATGACGATTTAACAATACTTTTATCATCTACCCAAGCAGAAGGTGACTTTGCGAACGCACGAACTTTGATAAATGTTTTTACTTTTTGAGAATCATCCACTCTAGCTACACCAACTGGTGTTTTGGTTAGATAATCGTATGGAGCTAAAAAGATGACAAAATGAAATTGATAAATGATGATTAGAAAATGATTAAATAACTATAATTCACGCAAAAGTTCTACTATTCAAAAAGAACTATTTAAAAATTTATAGAATTAATGAACCTATCATCATTGGAGTAGAAGTTACAGCTGGAGAAATTAATTGAGGACTTTCAACAACTACTGTCGGAATTCCCTTAGGTTCTGCCTTAGTTCTTATGGAAGGCAATTTTCTTTCAGATATTTTCTTAATATCACGTGGACTCTCCACTTCCACACAGTCATCTAAAATAGAATTTACGCCAATAACTATATAACTTATGCCGTTCATTTGGTTTACTTTCAATATTTTATTTGGCTAAATTAAATTTTGAACTCACCATCACTACTGTCTATAATTACTAGGTCATCATCAATTGGAGCAGTTTTTTCAAAATGTTCCCTCTTCTTAGTGATGATTTCATTCTCTGAATTATTTGATTTATGGGTGTTATTTTTGAAAGTTTCTTTAGACTTGGGCACTGTTTTTGTTATTGTGTTATCTTTTACAGTCTCTTTAGATTTCGGTGTTGCACCTATAGCTCTATTATCTTTTACCGCCTCTTTAGATTTAAGCGTTGCTTCTTCAACAGTGTTATCTTTTACAGTCTTTTTAGATTTGAGTGCGGTTTCTGTAACAGCGCTATCTTTCAAAATTTCTTTAGATTTGAATGATGTACCTGCAACGGTATTATCTTTTACAACTTCTTTGAATTTTTGCGCTGTTTCTGTAACTGTGTTGTCTTTTGAGATATTTTTAGAGTTAAGTGCTGTATCTGAAACTGCATTATTTTTCAAAATTTCTTTGCATTTGAGTTTTTGATGTATGGACATAAATGCTATTTTAACTTTATCGGTTTCCAAGATTTCTTTCTCTTTTTCATCCTTATTATTTTCATTTTCATCGTCAGCCTCAACCTCATCAAAGCTTCCTTCAGCTTGTTCTTCTATGTCTTTTTTATCTGAACCATCTTTTTCGTCTAGATACTTTTTGAAAATATTGTCGAGTTTCTTGTCTCCTTCTGCTTTATTTTTTTTTAATTTTTCCAGCAACCTGTTATCTTTTTCAGCAGGATCTTCAGTTTCATCAGAAATTAAAGATAGTATATAGTTTTTTGAATCATTCAATCGTTTATTTTGTAAAAATTTTCCAAGGTCTTTGAAAGCTCCTTTAGCTGAAAATTAAACGATAAATAAATACTTATTAACATACTACAAACCTCACTTTAGTGAGAAACTAGTTGCATATATTTCAATTAATGTTTCTGAGTTTAATTTTGAAATTAAATATACTTTTTACAAATGATTTTAAAAAAGGACAAATAGACAAAAATTTGAAATTAAAGCTACAACTAAATCCCTGCATTAATCAAAACTAAATAATTCAGATACCTAATCTGGTCATTTTTTCTTTGCTCAAGTCAAGATTATTGTCTTTATTACACTTTTCAATACACTGTAATACATCTAAAAAATCAGGCATTTTAACAACATCTGCATAGCCTTGATTCTCTAGATATTTCATCTTATTGATTTTTCGAATGTTTGCATTTACAAGATGTATAACTGCTTCATCAACTAGCAAAATGTTTGTCATTTCACCTGGTATATCTTTTCTTCTTATTTTTTTTTTAAATATTTCCTTCCTCATGGCTTTATTTCCACTAAGTTCGCTTAAAGAATTACACAATTGAACAAGCTTTTTCTCGTATTTATCTTGTTGAATGTAAACAGAATCTTCATCATCATCAAAATCAACTTCTTTCTCTCTGAGTTCCTTGATTTTTATTTGACATTTTTTGATAGCTTCCTCAAGTAGTTGAATTTTCTTTTTATTCTCTTCTGAAACTTCAGCAACAAATTCAGTATCACTTGTTGATTTCTCTTCTAACTTTTTTTGGATACGGTTTTTGATCTCAGTATGGAGCTCCAAAATAGGTGTGTAGATGTCTTTGGAAAGGTTCTTCATAATTTTCTCATGGCAAGCATTAATATACAATTTGAACTTATCATCACTTTTGTGGACTGAACTGAGCTTGTTGTATAGTTTTTCCAACTTTTGTAAAACTTTTTTTGTATCATCGTCACTTCTCCTTTCTAAGCATATTTTCATGAAATTCTGAATAGCATCATCTGAATTTGGTGTTGACACTTTTATTTTACCAACAAATTGGGGCTTTACAACTTTCTTTTTATTTTGATTTCTATTTGAACTCTCTGGCTGGACTTTACGTATTTTCTTTGGAAAATTCTCTTTATTTTTATCTTCATTGGAGGATAAATTTGACAATTTCCTTTTCAGTACATTCTGTGACAATAATATAATACATATGTAAGTTTGATAATAATGAAAAACAAATAATTACGTTTTTGTCTGTAACAATTCGAGCAGATCTGTACCTTAGAAGATGAACTGTTACCCTCCTCGTTCGACGAGAGCTCCGACTCTAGACTTAAAGCTTCGTCACTCATATTCAGGATCATAAAATATATTATAGTATTACAAAATAACTTCTTTCCTCTTTTTATCTCTGTTCAACAGTTTAGCTGACTGTAAATAAGGTTAGGTGCAGTGGTGTAGGCTCAAAATCACTCAAAATGGCGTTGGACTTTAGCGGATAAAAGAGTTAGGTACCTATCAAACTTATCGCTCCCATAGGTAACCTATAGGATCACCGTGAATTAATCTGAAATAGAAAATCGTCAACGTTCATGGTATAAGGTATATTCGTGTAAAATTGAGAAGGAGTGCTACGATTCGCTCTATTTACCCACTAAGAATAAGAATTGTAAAAGCATTGCACGAATAACCAGAATTCGTATACTTTATAACTCAATCAATTAAAATCGTTTCATGTTACACTGGGTCACTGAACTGCGTATGACTGCGTAGAACTGCACTGGCTGCGGCGTGGCTCATGTGGCCTGCGGCTGCCCGGCCCGGCTACTCGGCTTCTCCTCTCCCCCCACTCCATGGCTCATCTGCATTTCGCGCTCTCGCTGGTAGTACCTATAGTAGGGGAGAGCGGGGTCCAATGGGCATAGTTGCCTTTAAAGCATTATTGACAAAGAACTAGACAACATTTCAATGAATAAAAATTACTCGAGAGTTCATTATCAATTATCAATCTAATCTTGTCAGTCACAGTACAAAACATTGATTATTTTCTGAGAAAAAAAAAATAAAAACTAAACTAGTATTTTTGCTTATATTACCGTATTACAAGGTATAGGACGAGATGGGCATGGAGGTGGACCTCAATGAGCACCAACGGATAAATAATTATTTTTACAATTTACCTCGCAATTTACAGTCTTCTCAAATAGTATTATCGGTTTCTAGTGATTGCAGAGTTGTAACACAAGCGTTATTTGTTAAATTAAGTGATTAATAATGGTACAAAATTAAGTTTAAACGCCCATTGATGATTGACAACAGCTAAAATAGTTGTAAATAACAATAGTATAGCGTATAAATGCAAGAATTATAGTAATAAATAATTTTAATAACACATAATTACAAATAACAATCAATTATCAATTTTTTTTTAATTTTTACAACGGCTCCAAAATTAACATTGTCTTATATGGGCTGAACCTATGCTCATCACGCCCTATTTTGGGTACTCATTGAACCCCGCTTGTTAATTTTTTTTTAACTGTAAAATTGATTATTGAAAGTTGATAATATATAATTTTGATAATACCTATTGAAAGAAGAAGCTTTGAAAATATTATAAATTCAAACTCGACTACTTTATGTTATTTTTTCACGGTTTATTTCTAATATTAACCAGGTAAAAATTTTACAATTTTAATTACTACTGAAAACCAACCGATATTTTTTAAAGCTAAACTATAATAATAATCATTTTAATTTTATAACCATTTAGAAATATAGCTTGAAAACTACTCAATAAAAAATAAACAGCGTAAAAAATCAAAAATAAATTGTTTAAATTAAAGGGGGTGCCCATTTTACCTGCCATCCCCATTGGACCCCGCTCTCCCTATTAAAAAAATGTAAGACCGTTACAAATGAATATATGATTTATTTATGTTTAGAATAACATAAAAATCGTGAAATGTATATGATGGGTTGACAATGCAAGAGTTTTTATATAATAATAAAATTGTTTTTATTCTATGTTTACAGCATTTATAATATTTCTATTTCTACCCTCTCTTACGATTAAAATTCACAATTATAATTGTTACAGCGTGATATTTTCTTAAAGACTACAAAAATCATATAATATTTAAAGAAAAGTCGGAAAACTCAATTTGTCAACAAGTGAAAATCTTCATTCTTGAATTTTTTTCGCTTTTGAAAATCCAATCCAGTCGACGCGATGCACAAATTGAGCAAATTATCGTTATCCAAATAATCGAAGATCTTATCGCAGCATAAATCCGGCAGGGGAAAGTTAATCAAAGACCTGAAGTATTCGGTGGCCGATTTGGAAACGTACTTTCTGACCAAACTTTTCGCGAAATGTCCCTTCATTATCCCATCGCTGCGAGAATAATCCATTTTGCCTTCTTGAGAATTCAAATAAGTTTTTTTATAGCCGTAATTTTTGATGTAATAATAAATTTTTCTTGGACTCATCGTCAGCATGTCGTGCAAAGAAGTGCTCGCGCTGAGCGATGTGGCTTTCATCGTTTGAAATTCATTTTCGAATTCCAGAAGATCGACGTCGGTCAACTTCTTGTTAGGCCCGAGAATTTCAAGGATGCATTTCTCGAGACTCGTAATTTTCGAACTCAGACTTTTGTGGACCTTGTTGCTCACGTAAAATCCACCTTTTTCCAAAATCGTCACGTGTTCGTAAAGTTGCTGAACCATTTGTTTTTTCATCGATTGACCCTTGAAACTCGTGTCGTACATGTCGAGAGGAAATTTCGTAAACGCTGTTATTATGTTTTCATCCGTGCCTGCAAAAAAAAAAAAAAATAAATAAATTTTTCCGAATAATTGTTCTGTTATTCCTTTGAAATTTGAAAAATTATTTGTACACACCCAATTCCAAAAGATTCTTCAACTTATAAGACGCATTCCTATCCGTCCACACGTCGTATCGACAATTGATATGATTGCCAATGAGAAACTTCAGTACAGCAAGATTACTCTGTTTATCCAAAAGCAATCCGTTGCTCGAAAGTTTCTCAACGATTCCCAAAAGATTCTCCGTAGCTTCGAGACTCGGAATAACATCCTCGCTGTAGCAAAATTCATCCTCGTCGAATCTAATCTTACTAACATTCGCATCGTACTTCAACAGAAGCTCAACCATATCCAAACTCAGCATGCAAACGGCAAGTTGCAAAGGCGATTGTCTCTTCTCGTTCCTCTCGTTGACTTTAGCACCGGCGTTCAGCAGTAAATTCGCGATTTCCACGTGAATAGCATCATCGAACGAAACTTTGGCCAAAGCTCTGGGTCTCCTCAAACTCTCCATCGTTTTCATCAACAGATGCAACGCATTGTCGCCCGAGTCGTTGCGTACATTCGCATCGGCGCCGTACTTCAGTAACAATTCGACTTTGCTCTTCTGCAAAGCGCGATCGTCGCGATCGCGTTGATAATAATTCAGCGGGTCGATGAAATTATCCGATGAATTGGAATTACGCGTCAAGTGGTTGTCTTGAAAAACCGACAACAGAGGAGTATTACCAAAGCAATCTTTTGCATTGACATCGCTTCCGTGTCTCAGCAGCAGCTCGATAATATCCAACTGTCGCTGACAATCAGCCGATTGATAATCCTGATAGCAAGAATATTTGTCATCGACTTTGAAACAAGCCAGATGCAAAGGTGTCAAGCCAAAATCATCGCTGCAATTGGCCACTGTAGTCCCATGACTCAGCAGCAACAACTCGACAATTTCCACTCGCGAGTGTTTAACAGCCAAGTGCAGCGCGGTAAAGTTGGTGCGCTTATCGCTCGATACCTCGTATCTGAACGGGAGTTTCGGATCAATTGCCAAGTTCAGAATGAAGTGGCGGACAATCGGTAAATTGCCGCTCGCGCATGCCGCGTGAAAGTGGCTGAGACCATTGGCGTCTGTATAATTATTGTCGCGGTTATCGCAGTGAGCAAAAAGCACGTCGATTATACCGATGTAGTCGGAATAAATTGCCTGGTGAATTGCCGTCGTCGTGCAACCGACTCTCCATGGTCCGATGCCACAACCGCGAGATAATAGAAACTCGATGATTCGCTCGTCTTTGTTCTTGATCGCTTGGGCGAACACCAAATCGATTTTGCTTGAGGACATGAGGAAATCGGTAATTCGATGATCGCGATCGTTCATCGCTAGCTTGAACATGTAGTTCATCGCTTTGGCGTCTTGAGCTGGATGATCTTGGAATAATTCGGAGAACGGACCTTTCTCCTCGTCCAACGTCGCTGAATCTTGCATTCTTCGGTATATCGATCTCACGCTCATCTCGCCTATAAAATTTAATCATCAGAAATTGAATTTTGTGCGTGATGCGAGTGTTTTGTGTTTACGTCGGCTATAAATATTTTCGTTCGAGATAAACACACTATATGCACGAGATGTTTTTTACTCCCCGCAAAGAGCTCTCGCATACATACGTAATATAATCAATCATAACAGCGCGCATTATTGATAAGCGCTATATGCGTTTACCAAACAAATTGACTCTCGTGCAAATTACATAATGTGTTTCGGCGCGCGCTTTATCGCGCATTATAATGTATAAGTGAGAATGATTCAACAGCCGAAATGTTTATCTCGAACTTCGCAAATTGAAAAAAAAAAATGCTTTGAAATTCGCGATATTAAGTAAATACGTACCTTGATTTCTTTTTTTTTTTATGATGCACAATGTTTCGATCGAATTATTTGAATAAAATTCAATGGCAATTGACTTTGCAATATCCAATATTTTTTTTTTTTTAATCAGCAGAGACTATAATATACGCTGTAACTTGTAAGCGCGCACAACTTGTAATGACTTCTTACAAGCAACTGTTGCCCCTTGCGGATTGCAAGAAACGATTGATTGACGTCTTTACTCTTTGAGGAGTATGCGATGTAAGTAAAGTGCGCGCGATAACGAGCTATACATTACGAAATTTACGCGTAAGTCGGTGGCACGTATACGTGTTTGCAAACACGTATATTCTTTTGACGTCGATAATAACGATGATCGGAAATGTTTGGGTTAATTCGCATCCTTTTTTTTTTTTTTGACAACCCAAATAAACACTTTATTGACGGATTTATCTTTTTTTATGTACGATATGCGTTGGGGGTCTAAAGTCGTCAATTTGAATGATTTTTTTTTTCAGTTGATATTCAATACAAAGAGTTTGTTGATTTTGCAAATCGTCTTTAGAATTTTTTCATTCAAGTTGAGTAGCTGTCGAGTCAGAGCGAATAATGTAATGTGTGGAAAATTTGATGTCATTGGTGCTAATTAAAAACTTTGTAAAAAATAACAAAACTTTATTTTGTAAAATATTTTATCATGTAAATAAATTAAAAGGGGCAGCGAAAACAAAAATAACTAGAGTGTATTTTGTAAAACATTTTATCATATAAATAAAATAAGAGGGATAGCGAAAGCAAAAATAAATGTAGTGTTTCTTTCAGTTCATACAATGAATCGTCCCATAACAATTCGAATTATATAAACAAAGTATACATTTTCCATTGAAACGTTAAAAAAATTATCAAATTTCATGATGATTATAAATGAATACACACTTATTAGGAAAAAAATCTAAAAGTATATGTTCACACTAAAAAAAACATTCGAAAAGTATTCTAGAACTTAATCATATAATTAAATCCGATATAGATCTAATAAAAAATCCAACGGTGAATTAACGTGTGCAATATATAATTTCATGCTTCAGCTCATTCGATATCTGATCGCGAACCGGAGAAGCTGTAGAAGTTGAGCAGATTTTCAATTGAAAGAAAAGAATAGTTAAATTTTATATTCATACAGTAATATTTATTAGTTGAACTTTCCTTGTTTTTCCTTTGTCGCCATGAGTGTCATTGGGCTATATATAGGTTTGATAAAGAGTGTCGTCAATATATGGCATCGATCTTAAATAAATTAAACATTTAACCAACACGTATTTTCACTTATAAAAGATATTTGTAATAATTTGACACGCATATTTCCAAGTTATTCATTCGAACATTTTCGGAGAAAGGTCAGCAATGCACAGCTTGTAAGTATGAAAATATTTTATTAGCTTTCAAAACGGTTTTATTCATTTAGTCGAGTGAAAGATTAATAAAAAAAATGTCCGAAATAACAAAGTGAATAATTTCTTTTCCTCATTTAAGCAAAAAAAAAAAAGCATACCAAAATTTTCTTTCTACCGAGAGTAGGGATGAGCAATGCGATATGCCTTATCGCCCTTATCGCGTATACTCATGTATTAGTTCACTTGGAATTCAGTTCTCAAATTAAAATTATATCGTGAATTTAAAAAGTAAATTGAATAACATTTCGTTCAATTAGGAATTATCTAATATTCTTCTTTTTCCTTTTAATCATTTTTCGTTAATTTATTCAATCATTGACAAGGTTTCCTTGACGTGCGCCCTTTTATTTAGAGAATCGCCTCGCACCACCCATTCATTTCGAATACCCATTTTCCCTCAAATTAAATTTGTAAGCAAATCAAAAATTTCCCCTGTCGTTAAATTAGGCATATCTCGCAAGTCAGATTCAAGATAATTAATATTTATATAAAAATCCACAGAATGAAAACATTATTGATTCTACTTTTGCTAATCGCTTGCGGCAAATCTGCCGAAACGAAGCAGCGAGTTTGCGTAATCGGTGCTGGCTTATCAGGACTTGTCTCAGCAAAATATTTAGCCATGTATCCCGATGAATTCGAACCCATAATTTTTGAAAAACAATCGGACGTCGGAGGAATGTGGATTTTTACAGACAGTAGTACAGTTGATAGTCATGGTTTACCTGTTCACAGTAGTGCATACAAAAATCTCAGGTAAATTATTTTTTATCCTTTTTTGAAATATTTGACATTTTTTTCATTAATAGTGGCATAAATAAAAATTTTTTTTTTAATGTGTGAACCAATATTACAGAAGCAACGTGCCGAAGGAAATCATAAATTATCCAGATTACGGCGGCATCGTTGGAGAAAATCGAAGTTTTGTAACTCGCGACAATATTTTGCAATACCTTCAGAATTTCACTGATGATTATGATCTTCGGAAGTTTATTCAGGTATCTTGTTATTCGAGAAACAAAATATAATTATATCCCATTGAATTAAGTTTACAATCCTATTTTCTCATGCAATCTTTACAGTTTGATACTAACGTTGAAAAAGTCAGTCCTCTAAATGACACAGAGTGGCTCGTGTTAACGCGAAATTTAAATGATAATAAGACAGACGAAACAAGATGTGATGCTGTAATTATTGGCAGCGGGTAAGACAATAATTTTTTTTTTATTGAACTCCCATATTTTTTATTCATTATTTGTCTCGCAGGCTATAAAATTTCTTTATTAAAAAATTATTACCACTTTTTTCAAAATAAACACAATTATTTTTATAGAAATACAGCCAAGGGACATATACCAAAAATCTCCGGAATCGAAACCTTCCCAGGTCGAGTATTTCACAGCCACTTGTATCGTCGACCCGAAGAATTCACGAATCAAACGGTCGTTTTACTCGGCGCGTCGTTTTCCGGCACCGACATCGGCATCGACATTAGCAATTTCGCTAAAACCGTTTATCTCAGCCACAGACATGACAAGTAAGAATTATTGCAAGCTGTCGCGACAAAAATAAGTTTTCATATTATGCAAATTGGCAATGATTACAGACGTGACGTCGAGCTACCAGAAAACATGGAGCAAGTGCCAGCCGTCGTCGCCGCGGAAAACAACGAATTAATTTTGAGCAATGGTTCAAGAATAAAAGCCGATGTTTTGATTTTTTGCACGGGCTACGTATTCGATTTTCCATTCTTGGACGCGAACAGCGGAATCTCCGTGGAGGAGGATGGCAAATATATTCGCTCGATTTATAAGCATATAATCAACATCGAACGACCTACCATGGCATTCTTAAATGTGCCGGAACCTGGTTTTCCTCTTTTAGTGCCACATTCTCAGGTTGGTTTAACAATTCTCTCTACACATCTATAAAAATAATGACGATTGATGAAATTGTAGGTACAATTCTACGTTGCCGTTCTACGTGGCGAAATCAAATTACCAAGTCGCGAAGAAATGTTGAAAGACGCGGATGTTCCGCCAGGAACACCGAAGAACAAGGCGCATTATATGATTTTGGAGATAATTTCTTATCTCGACGAGCTTTCCACGGCTGCGGGTTACGATCCTTTACCTTCTCATTACGAAGCTGCCTGGAGACTTCTCCTGTCGGAAAATTCAAATGATCCAATGCACTTTCAAGAGAAAAATTTGTATGTCGACGATGACGGCAATGTCGATTTGCATTAGCTTTTGAATTTGAATTTAAACGATTTTTTCTAAAAATAGTTGATACTATTTGAACAACTCAGGTAAGGTACTGGTTATGGCTTACGGTAATTTAAGATACGTCGTTATACAACCAGCTTTTAATAGTCCATTGCAGTATATTCAATTAGGAAGCATTACTGGTTCTCCTTCGTTCATTACGTTTGTTGTCTAATAGGAAATAGTGGTGTTGGTAGATAAATATCTATAGACCCTATTGATTGAGCCAATATTAGCGAAACTCGCGAATAACGTGACGTGAAATTTAGCTTTTTTGTTCCGTATTTAGTCATTGACTGGAGTATCAAAAATGAACAGCATAAATAATTTGACAAATTTTTTTTTTAGTTTTTACAAATTCTTAATTGGGATAAGGTTGAAGTAGAATTATTTTTTAATAGGTATGATTAAATTAAATTATAATCTGTACTTAGATTTCAACTGAATTATAGTAGAAGATAAAAAAAAATATTTATACTAAAAAATAAATTGTGGTAATTAATTGTTTCATTAAAAATCTATTAAAAAAAATTATTACATTTGTGAGTGTTGAATCAAAGCGTGCGGTGAATTAGATATGTGTATGTGGAGCGAAGCCTGCGCCGTTACGCGATTTTTATGTGAATAATTAATAATGAGCTAACGAAGCGAACGTCGTAAAAGCAAATTAATGAAGATTTGATGACATTGAGTAGTTGCCATGAAAAAGTAGAACAAAGCAATATCGCAGTTTCACTCAAGTTTGAACCGGAGTTATATTATGAAGTACTTTGTAGAAGTGGAATTTTCTTGACATTCTTGAACAAAATGTATCATGAATCTCCGAAATAAAAGTTTAAAAGTGGTATTTGATACTAAAATTCGGAAACCTTTCAAGGAAATAATGAATATGCAGATCATGCATACGATTCCCGAGGCTTTTTTTTTACGCAACAACCGCTGGTCTTTGGCCAAGTGTATTATGGAAGTCAACGAAAGCTAAAAAGTATTATGATCTTTACACAATGTTCAATATTCTGGTGATGGTTACGTTAATTATCACCGAATTCGTCGGGATACTATATTTGACTAATAATATGCATGAGCTGATCGATTCACTGCATTTATTTCTGTCAGTATCGAACGCTTGCATAAAATGTGCAAATATTTTGCTGAGAAAAGAGAATTTCATCAAATTAGCGAATATGTTTCTGGAAGAGAAGTGCATACCGAAAAATTCAGAAGAGAAAGAAATCTGCCGACATTTTCACTGGCACTCGAGGTTTGAATATATACTTTCGAATACGTTAAAATATTTTGCGTTGATAAAATGAAAATAATTTTACTGTGCACAGGATAGTGACGATCAGTGTTTGTACTCTTGGAGAATTAACAGCTTTTAGCTATGCCATGAAGCCTCTGTTTTTTATTCGCGACAAGTATACATTGGCTGCGCGAGCTTGGCTTCCCTACGATATCAACAGTAGTCTAACGTTTTGGCCGACGTTTATTCACCAAACGTTCGCTTCTCACGTGATAGCAGCGTGGAATGTCTCCAGCGACGTTATTGCTATTGGCTTTATGTTGCAAATTTGCTCGCAATTTCAACTCATAAGTCATAGATTGAAATGTTTGCCCGAAATTATGAAAACTACGAAGTGGGTGAATGGGAAATTAGCTCGGCAATACGAAAAGAATGCTGTTCAACAATGCGTTTTGCATCATCTTTATGTTATCGAGTAATTGAAACAATAGAGAAAACAAAATTTAATGAAATATACTGATACAAATTTTTTTTCTTTGATTTCCAACATTTATATTTTTTACTCTAAAGTATATTTGCATTTTTATTTTAACAAACGTACTACTTTTTTCAGAGTTATCAAAAATTTTAAATTAACGTTTGCCCCAAACATATTATGTCAGTACTGTTTGAGTGGATTTACAATATGCCTAACAATGTACGAACTCGTTATCAACAAAAAAGATGTGTCAACGCTCATAATTGTAACAATCTATTTGATAAGCGTGGCAGTCGAATTAGGCGTGTATTGCTGGTTTGGAAATGAAGTCACTCTGAAGGTTCAAAAAATAAAATTGTTTGTTAACTCAGTTACGTAATGACAAACATTTTTTCACAGAGCTTGCAGATCAATGATTTTATTTATCAAGGAGACTGGTTTCAGCTGCATCCTCGCAATGTTAAATGTCTAATGATCATGATGCTTCGGGTCTCATCACCAATTTTCGTGAAGTGCGGGCCTTTCATAACTTTGTCAAATGCAGCCTACATGCGTGTCAGTAAATTCAAAAGTTATATTTCTATAATTACTTTTTTAATGTTAGAACTCATTGATTTTATGATTGCAGATTCTAAAAGTGTCTTATTCGGCTTACAGTGTTCTTAAAAAAATACATTGACAATTAAGTTAATATTACTTCAAAAATTAATGTATATAAAACACAAAATGAAAATCTATTCCCAAGCTTTGTGTGCGAGTGACTATAAATATTATCTGTTTAACGTTGAGCAATCTGGCATGCCATAGGCGGCATGTCAGCAATGTTGTATTTTTGATAATTTTAAAAATATTGAAGAAAACTTAGTATTTTTAAAATTCATCATACATAATACAAAGGACTGTCAGTGTGGAAATATGAAATATAATGAATCGACCTGTTTTTTCACTGGCCAGGTTTCTTGCTTTGACTCAAAAATTCATATAAACTACGTTTTAAACAATTTTTTTTTAAGAAGAATAAAAATGGTTACTATATTCTTAGGGATTTAGATAATTATTTACGTTGCATGAAACTTGATAAATTGTATTTCGATCAAAAAGTTAAAGATGCAATTGTAGATTTTTTTAGGTAATTTTGCAGGTTTGCCTCCTTCATTTAAAATGCTTGCTGCCATGCAGGCCGAGTTCAACAAATTGAAGACTATAGTATTAAAAAAATGACGTTACTCTTTATGACATATTACTCAAGCACCCAAGTGAGAGTATTCAATATTTTACCAACGATGACTTGGACTTGACTTTGTTTAAAGATTTAAACTATTATAAAATCATTGTTAAAGGACATATTACGAAGGCTCTTGTGAGAGATTTCGTTGTAAAATCGTCGTGTCACTATTTGAAAGCTTTGTTAGTCGTCTTACCAGATTTATGTTGCGATATAATCGTCCGTTTCTTATCTAATGAAGACATATTGAATATGTTTTTGGCATCGGTTATGGAGTAATTTGAGCGCTAATTTATAGATCTTTTTCGTCCTTTAAATTCACCCTATGACTAGCTTTGTAGTTTTTCCATCCTATGGAAAATAGTAAAAATGCATTTTCAGAAACACTGTGATGAGTAAGGTAAAGTTAAATAAAATATATTACATTGGATTATTAATAACTATACATATTTATTGAGTCACTTTTCCAATAAAAATAAAAATTAATAATAATTTTCCGGTTCATTCCGCTCTTCGTTATTACAATTAAAAACATCTGTCAAAGTTTCAGAACGATCGGTTCATTTG
>JAWWMK010006177.1:0-28902 GCA_035047105.1 Galeopsomyia nigrocyanea
AAATGAAAATATCATATAATACTCGCTTACACAAATACACGCACATTTTAATCTCGCATTCAAGCGCGCAATAATATTTTTCACGAAAGACAAGCATCAAGGATTTCCAAAGAGCGAAAGAGAGAATATTGCTGCTGATGCTGAATACGAGGCAATCGCGTGCGTCCTCGTCATTAAATTCGTTGGAGAATCGCAGGTATATAATCGAGAGAGAGAGAGAGAGAGAGAGAGAGAGAGAGAGAGTGAGAGACGCGTGTTCGTCTAAAACGTCGAAAAATCGATGATTAATTCACCGCTTAAGGGAGATATCTCAGCGTGTATTATAAGCTTTTGTCGGGATAGACGTTGTAATTATAAGCTATATCCCCCTGCCGGATTAATTAAGATTTTTCTTTCTGGTCGATTGCGCACGCACACACGTATATAAGCATATATAGGTATATAATAAACACGAGAGATAGAGGCCTATCATTATCGCGGAGAAATATTGTCATTCAATTATATTTCGCTTGCACGCGATTTCTGCTGCATAGCGGTATTAACAGACGATTAAAAAAGAAGGACGAAAAGAGAAATGTGTTGCAAAGAGAGAAGAAGCTTAAAGGCTCGTGTATGCAGATCGAAGTATAATGTCCCCTCTGTGTGTACGTGTGCATTTAATTAATGGCATAACTGAGGCGAATGAAAAAGAGTGAGAGAGAGAGGAGTGTATAGTGTTGGTCGTTGTCGAGTGATAAATCCCCGAGGCGGTGTTTGCACGTCTCGTCAAGCGTCGCTCGAGTGTGTCGGCAGCGCGGGCGCGGGCGCGCTAAGCTAATTTCGAAGAGGGGCCACCACCACCACCAACGCCGCCACCGCCCGCCGTTGAGAGAGCATGAAAGCCGCGGAAATCCGCACGTAGTTACGCCAATGCAGAGAGAAGGGGATGCTTGCTGCTCGGGGTGAGATTTAGTGCTCTCCCTCTCTCTCCATCTGTATATAGCTATTAGCTCAGAGGTAAAGAGAGAGAGAGAGATGAAGAAGGGATGGGGGAGAGAAAAGAAGCTTGCACGCGCTCTCTCTCGTGAGTATGTAGCAATTTGCAGATGAACACTAAATATTTAGCAGGCATTATCCACTTGCCGGAATAAGCAGTTACTTACATTTGAGCGCAAGCTCTACTGTACCTCCGCGCGTGCTATATTATCCATTAACGGATGCGTAACTTCAACTGTTTCTACACGCGCATTTCGGTTCTATTTTAATTAATGACGGTGGGATTTTTTGGTGATAAAATTTGATGTGTGTTTACGGGATGATTTCAAGGGAAAAAAGGAGTGCTTACAGCAAAAATGAAATAAACTAAACGGAGCGACTGACTGAAGAAACAATTCCAAAGCGATCTTCTGGGAACAGCTGTCTTTCCATCTCTCTTTCTCTCTCTCTCTCTCTCTCTCGCTCGGCTATGGTGTTTAATGGAATGGGCTTTCGTAAATAATCCAAGGGTTACAATGAATGACTTTCTTTTCGAGAGAGAGAGAGAGAGAGAGAGAGAGAGAGAGAGAGAGAGAGAGAGAGAGAGAACAAGCAAGAAAAAGTCTCTCTCGCTCGCTAGAGATGAAAGTCAAGCCGTGTATAATCGATACACCACGCTTTTCCTCAACGTCCGGATTCTTTTCTCTCTCTATGAAAGGGATCAAAACCGACGAAAACTTGGCAGCAGCAAAACTTCTCTCTCTTTTTCCAACTCGAGCTGAATAATTTATCGAAGAGGAAAAAAAAGAGAAGAAGGGAAGAAGTATAAGGGTTAAACGCGGGATGCCTGCAAATGCGTTTTTAAGGAGAAAACGAAGGAGGAAAAGAGAGTGTACATTAAGGAGAGAAAAAAAGTATACGCGCAGAGGGGAGTGAATTTCGCACGGGGGGAGGGCGTTACTGCTCGAGTAGTTGAAGCGGCTCCTTTCATGCCGTGCCGACTTCAAAAGCCCCGGGAAATCCTTGAAAACTGTTCTCTCTTGAACTAAATGGGAGCCATATGCCACGATAATAAAATTCTAATCGCGCGCGCTTGGTTTCTCTCTCTCTCTCTCTCTTTCTATCCCTCCCTCCCTCTCTCTTCATCGTATCGTCACGGATTACAGCATGAAGCTACTTTGTCGCCGAAGATCCTTATCGTTGTTTTTATTTCATTTGAACGCAAGCTTTGCTGTATACAGAGTGTTTTAGGGATGCAACCCTTTCTATTTTTTGAATCTCCAGGACAAGATACAAAGTGAGGTGGATGTATGTGTGTGTGTGGATGGTACATTGTGTTTATTTTACATTTTGATGGGCGACGAGCGGATTGAATGGTTGTCATGCGCGAAATCCCTTGATCAGGTCCCGCTTGAAAATATATATACGTGTATAGATACCCTTCGAAAAATAAGGATGATCTTGCTAGGGGTCCTTTGATTGACGCTACTGATATGAAAACTTGCTCGACCGTGTAAATAAATTATTTTGCTAAGCCCTTTACGAGCCTTTTACTATTTGGCATTTTCTTTGCAATGGTGCATACTGTTTGCTTATATAAATATCGATTAAAATTGCCGGATTTATTAAGGCAACGAATAAATAAGCTTGACATCATTCATTTAATTCTTGATTAAATTTAAAATCTAAATTTTACTATAGTGGCTTTCTACTCTAACTGTGTTAAAATAAATCGATTTTATTTTATTTGATAAAAAGTCAACTGAAAACAATGATTATAACCTCAAAAAACCCTCGAATTTTGATTCACATAAACGGATGAGTAAATGTATTGGCTTCAAGTATAAAATTTATATTTTTTCCCATCTCAAATTGAGGTGCAAATTAAAAATTTTTTATAAATATTTCATAATTTATATGCAACAACAGTGTATTTCAGATTTTTTATTTTCAATTTTCGTAGTTGAATTCGTAAGGTTTGTGAATCAGTCTGTATAGAATCTAATTTTTTTTCTTATAAACAAAACATCATCCTGTATACTTTTAGCACGCTTATACATTAGATTAGCTCAAAATTTGGATAAAAGTTAAAAAGACCAAGGTCCCTTTATACACATTTAAGTATCACACTAAAATATATATAGTAACTAGCGTTTTTAGCGCGGCCTGCGCGCCTCAAATCTTTTTTCAAGCTGATGTACCAAATACAACCTCTCAGTTCACACCTATCAATTAAAACTATAGTAAAGAAAAAACATCTATCAATCATGTGAGGTCATTAAATGCTTCACAACATACTATCACCATTTTTTTAATGGGATTTGAAGCTTAACCGAAGATTTTTTTAAACGTATTTCGACACTTCGTTGAAGATTTTTTTAAATTTTATTGGAAGCTTCGCCGAATATATTTTTTAGCTGATTCGAAGCTTCCTTCAAGATTTTTTCAATTTTAATCGAAGTTTTGCCGAAGATTCATTCAATCTCATTCGAAGCTTTGTCAGAATTTTTTTTAATCTTATTCGAATTTTTCTTGAAGGTTTGTTCAAAATTTATTCGGAGCTTCGCCGAAGATTTTTTTAATCTTATTCAAAGCTTTGTAGAATATAGTTTAGTTTAGTTTAGTTATTCCAGTATCCCTATGCCGTGATCGGTTTTTAGGGCACCTTACTCACCACTTCCTTAATTAATGTGTGCTGTGAGGTGTTACCGAGAAGCATCGGACTACCGCGGTTTATATAGTCGCATATTATGCTTTTACGGTAAGTGACGAAACTCATAGTAACCGAGGTTGTCAATCCCGTTTACTGGACCTACAGTTTATTGCTCAGTAATTTACTTTACTGAGCCAGTGGAATCCGAACCACTGCGAGAACCACGGTGTTGGTTTTGGCACATACACTTTTTGAAAAAAAGTCAGAGGTACGCACTGGGAATCGCACCCAGGCCTCCCGCATGGGAGTGCTGCGCTCTATCCACGAGACACCACGCTTTGTCGAATATATTTTTAAACTTATTTGAAGTTTTGTCGAATATTTTTTTAATTTTATTCGAAGCTTTGCCGAAGATTCTTTCAATCTTATTCCAAAGCTTTGTCGAAGTTTATTTTATTCTCATTCGAAGCTTCGTTGTTATTTTTTTTCCTTCGTGATAAAGAACTACTTTGAATAAGTAATGAAAAAATTTATGATTAAAAAAGTGCCAATAATCATTGAATAATTGTTATAGCGCTCGAAAAGATTATACAATGAAAGAGAATTGATCAATAGCAATAATGACGCTCTAGTTCGTAAGCTGATTTGAGAAAAAAATCAAACAAGAACCGAAGGCTTTTGAGACACGGATTTCGCATGATCAAACAAACGCTGTACAAGCCGTATAAAAAATCGCGACGTGCCTTACAAAGGACATCCAAAGATCTCGTCAGGAGAAAGAAAAAAGCGGCAGTGAATCAACAAAGCTATATACAGCGAGAGAGAGAGAGAGAGAGAGAGAGAGAGAGAGAGAGAACCCCCGTACTGCTACTACTGTACATTCAGAGCGATAGAGAGATAGAACGCGAGTTATACGCGCGCATCCCTTAAGTACACAGCGAAATAGATAATGTAAGCCCTCGGTGCATATAAGGGCTGTTTGCTTTGGGGCCGCTTCTGCACATATACATACACACACAAACGCGCGCGCACACGCACGCACACACTGACAGTGAAATTGCATGCTCGATGAATTTCCATATAGTCTACGCGGATATTTCGCGTGAAGCTCATTTCGATCTTCGTCTAATGAAAACTGCGCAACTATATAACTGCCTTTTTGCCAACGACTCGTGTTCACGACATTTACATGACAGCAGCCTCGATTGACCCGCGTGTCCCGTTTCGCGGTTACTCGCCAAGTCGATTAATATTTTTTCCTGTTATATGCTCGTTTCAAGACTCATGGAAACGTTTAATTGTCATCGGCAAGGGTTGCGGAAGGTATATATAGTTGTTTTGTTTTTGATTCTTTTCCCCGGGTATGCACGAAGTACCTGTCAACTTGTCGGATTGACGGATGCACAATGGAAATTTTGAGTGGTGATGCTCACGGGCTTTTTCGATTGATTGCTTCGAGAATTGCGTCTGCATACCTACGTCATGGCAAAAACTTTTCAATTTTGTAATAACTCGCAGCGAAACGTTTCAATTGTTCTCCCTCATTCTTCGGAACGAATGTGCCGTAAAAATAGTTCAGGGCGTAGTAAAACTTTTTTTTTTTTTGCACAACGAACCATCCACGTCAAGTTCGAAGTATAGCTAGGCAAAATTTACATCCAACTAATATCTATTCCCTGCCGTTCGCTCGGTGTGCCTACCTAACAATTTACTCCCTCGTTTACTCCTCTCAATTACGCTCGCAAGTTCCAGTGATTCCTTAGACCCTGCGCCATAAATATGAATAGAGCCCTTTAAACAGGGAGGGCAAATCGCTATGTCAGTAAGAAAAATGTAAATGAGAAGGGAGAAGAAAAAAAAAAGGATGACGCTTGTCGCTCTCTCCTCTCCCGGGCAACATATATCGTATAATTTTTCACTTAAAATTTTGTGGTCCTGACAGATTTCCCGACAGAGTTTGTGTGCGTGTGTGTGTGCGTGTGTTATGTGTAAAGGAGTAATCGATAAAAGATATATATACGAGAAGCGAAATTTCACAGGCGACTAGGCCACAAATGAAGCACACTTCGTCGACGTACACATATACACAGGCGCACGCATATACACACGCACGCACGACCCCTTTTACCCCATTACCCGTCGCTGCGTATATGCACGCCCGTAAAAGACAGCGAGGAGAGAGGGAGACAGAACAAACAGCCACCCTCGATTAATATACGCGTACACTGCATGTCCCTCTCTCTCTCTCTCTCACTCGCGAATATATATCTGGGGATCGAGGGTTCCACACACGCATATACACACACTGTATGCACGAGAGAGAGAGAGAGAGAGAGAGAGAGAGAGAGAGAGAGATGCACATTCGAGTGTCAGGTACGCGTATGTGGCGATTCGCCACGCGGCTAATATATTGCCTTCGCGCCCTGTTTACATGTGTCTCCCGCTCGCTCGCTAGCCGCGCTATACTCCTCTAACTGTTCCTATATTCCTCTCTGTGTCTCTGTGACTGTGTGTATATTTGTGCATACGCCGCCTGCCATGCGCGTGCGCGCGCCATATATAAATTTCATATTGCCATGAGCTTGTTAGCTAATGAAACGCATGATTTTCTCTGCGCGAGATTCGGTCTGCATTACGGCTTTATATATTCGAGGACAATTTCCATAAACCTATATATACACGCACGCGACTATATGTGAATTTATTATGTGTAGCTCTTCACTGGTGATCGGTGAAATATACGCGATGATGCTCACTTGATTCACTTTGAGTTGCAACGTTAATTTATGGCAAATTGATTACAGCGCGGATTTTCATGATAAAATTTGTCGATCATTAGGAGATTTCATCGCGGTCTGCTGAATTGATTAATTATTCAGTGATGGACTTTGATTGCGGTGTGGTTGTATTATATATGTAATGAGTGTAAATAAAAACATTATGATTCGAGCTGTACAAAGGAAAGTCAGTCTTCGACGGCTTCAGTACCGTCTTGACTCGAAGATAGTTCGGAGCGTCAAACGGTGAGATTTCCTTTCTTTATTTGATGCTATTTTAAATGTGTCAATTTAGTGTTTTTTCACGAGTGTGATTAATTTTGCAGATAGTCGATGACGATGGATCGCCTAATCGCCAGCCATGGCTCTCATCGCACGGATGTGTCAGTGTTCGACTATCAGTACCAATGGACCATCAGTAATTTCAAATTCTGTTGCGGCAAGAAGCCCGGTGACGCGTTGAACTCGCCAATCTTCGTCATCGACGGTACTCACGTTCAAGGACGCCTGAAGCTCTACCCCAACGGTATCGACGAAAAATGCAAGGGTTTCGTATCCGTATATCTTGAACTAAAAGGCGACGGAAAGTCAGAGGTGATAGCAGAGTTTCACTTGTGGATCAAAAAGACCCACACGATCCGTAGCAGCAATCTCGAGAATTTTTCGTCGAAGAGAGTCCACGGTTTCGACGATTTCGTCAAGCAAGACGTGATTTTGAACAAGCAAAACAAGATGCTAGTGAAGGGTGAGCTCACCATTGTTTGCGATATCACTGTGAGTACAGGCGCTAAGAAAGACAGTGTCAAATCGTACAATATGTTCGCGTGTAACAAAGAGGGTTTGAGCGAAAGTTTCGAGCAAATTTTGAAGAAGAAAAAGTTCTGTGACGTCACTCTCGGCATCGACAATCGGGAATTTCCAGCGCACAAGGTGATACTCGCGGTCAGAAGCGAACGTTTCGATCGACTGTTCACGCACAATCCGAGTATAAGCTATTTCAAAATCAACGATATTCCCGTTGAAATTATGGAAACTGTATTGCTGTATCTTTACACGGGAGAAGTGTACGTTGACGGTTTGCAAATCGAAGACTTTCTCAATGTCGCGCTGTCGTATCAGTTTATGGATCAAGAGTTGAAGAGTAAGATCGAGGACGAAGTGTTGATTTCGCAGATTGACGTTTCGAATGCCGCGGAGCTTCTCGTTATTGCTTACGATTATAATTTGGATAAGTTGTACGATAATATCGTTGAATTTGTGTTCGATCATCGCGCGGAAGTTGTGAAAACGGAAGGTTACAAAAGAGTTGTTGATACGCGTGCGGATTTTTTCACGAAAATTGGTATTATTCTTGTGTTTGATGAATTCGATGTGTTATAGACTTGATTTGGAACGAGTAAATTTTGTATAAAAGTGTTTACGATTTTTAGCGAAATTTTTAATATTAGAATAATTATTCGCGATATGACAATTGTTATATGTATACAAAGAAATTCTATTGAATAAATTCATAAATAATCATGCGTCAATCTGTCTTCTATTTGACTATTAAAATTGAAAAAAAAAATCACTTCACTCGTGTTTACTTAAAAAAGAACAACAACAAAAAAAGAATTATTCGCTCGCACAATATTTCACAATACCCGACACTTTTACAACGATTATATTACGTTTTCTCTATTTAAACGCGGATGAAAACGATTAAGCAACATTTGCGCAAGACTTTCCGCACAATTCGCGTGCGATAAGCCGCTCAGAGACAAACGCTCGAAAGTACACAAAGCGAGACGTGCCGTCATTGTTATGCTATATATATATGTATTCCGCGGAAGTACGGAGCAGAGATTTTTCGGCGCGTAAAAATATAATATTAAGGTCCACTTGGAGTAAAAGCGGCAGTCGATTATCCGACAGGGCTCTTGCAATATCAACACACGGGGGCGAGGATTTTCTACCGGTGAATTTACATAAAACCGCGTGAATCATATAAGTATACCAGGAGAGAGAGAGAAAGAGAAAGAACTCGAGCGAATTTGTTATTTTATTAGGCCGCTCTCTTTCTGTATAAGCTCGGGGTATGATTCAGACGCATTTTTTTTCGACCTGTTTTCGTACACGGGAGCTTTTTGTGGGAAATTTCTTGCCGCACTGTTGTTTCATATGCTTTGTCATCGTTCGTGAATGATCGTTGCTTTTTTTTTTCTCTTTTCTTATTAAAGCGGTGACTAAACTATTTTTTATATATTGCAAAAATTACTTGGCTGTGATTTGTTACGCCTGTAATTAATAAACACTTTTCTTAAATTCACTCTGTTAAAAAACGATTTCAATTTAAATTCACGCAGTGAAATATACAAACATTGAAAACATTTCCATCTTCACTCAACAATAAGCCAACGTGTGAAAAGCCTAAATTAAGAGCATTCAACGTTACTCCTTTTGATTAGCGCAATAAAGAAAGAAAAAAAAACCAAAGCCCCCTCCAAAAATCTCCCTTTGAAAAGGAGCATCAACCTTGCAATATACAGCCGACTCTAATCTGTCTATTGTCGCCAGAAGAATATGATGAAATCGAGGCTTGAAACAAGCTCGCACACACGCACACATCAAAATCCTCGGTTGATCCCGTGCAACAGCCGATAGCACTTAGCCTACCGAGCGGAGTAGCACGCAGGCAGATGCATCGCAGAAAAATCTCTTGAGCTTGATGACAATAAAGCGTGAGCTCGTCGTCCTCTCGAAAGATTATCGGATCAAATCTTCTCTCTCTGTTTCTTTTTAAGCGACATGAAGAAATCACAAATCCAACACCCTCGGCCATTTAACCCCTTTACCATCTCTCTCCCAAGCCAAACTCGAGTAGAAACCCCTTTGCCGAGTATCCGACCAATGTCAGGAATTCGAGAAACTCGCCAAGCATTCGCCAACGCATGCCTCGCGTTCTCCGCTCTCTCTCTCTCTCTCTCTCTCTCTCCCTCTCTCGCGCACTCGCAGACGCGGTTTATGAAGCGAGAAATAAATGAGTTTTGAATCGAACAATAACAGCAGCACGCAGCAGCGAAGGGGTGTAATAAGTCCAGCAGTAGCCAAAGTGACAAAAGCGCTCGTATATATAATATACCTGGCTTTATTTTTTTTATCGTCGTCGTTGATTCATATGCTAATTGACCAATCTCTCCCTCCATTCCGTTTTTCGAGACGCATATAATAATGATAATAATATAAGTGTGCGGGGGAAGGCAGTCGAGTGGAAATCGGCGAGCACTCGAAAATTCGAGCCGCTTTTCGGGGTAATAGATTAATTGTCCGTTGTGGCCTAGTGGGCCTATGGGAGAGTTGGGGTAGAGTGTAAATAGCCTCGCGGCTCGTCAAACCATACAAATTCAATGATCCATGGAACGAGCCGTATGCCATGTTATATATATCGCCCCGCGCGCGCGCACTTTCTCATTGTCGGACATCGAGCTTACAACTTTTCTTTATTATACTTCTTGCATTTTTTTTTCTTTCGTTTTTTCTCTCTCTCTCTTTTGGCTAACGTGGGTGCTTGTGATTGTTACGAGCGCGATGATCGAGGCATATGTGTATGTGTGTGGTTTGCTTAGAGAGACTCGACGCTCGATTTATATGAGTGCCAACTGTCATTTGTTTTCGTTTCTTTCCCCGCGTTGTGTTTGTGTTTGCTCGAGCGACACCCACGGAGATACACCAATATTTGTACGAAATTAGCTTTAGTGGGTTACTCATTGAGCGTCACACGGGATCAAGTGCAGTGTTCGTTTGGTCGATTGATGCGCAATAAATTTTATATCGTTTAGCGTTTGTGTTTGATTTCCGTCTTTATGAAGAGAATTGAAATATCAACTAACATAGTGAGTCTCTTGGGTATCTGTTACTACTACACACTACACGTTGACTTATTCGTAAATAGACTCGCTACACAGCCAAGAGAGTCAACGTCGAAGTCAGTATTGTTTCGACTCTCCGAGACGCTACAGGTAAACCACATTATATTACTTCATCAATTATGCCGCCTCTTTAGAATTTTGAATTCGAATAAAATTCTAACATTTCTTCTATTATCAGCCACCATGGCCGACAAACTAGTACGCGTCAACACCAAAATAGAGGTGCACGAGTTCGATTATCAATGGAACATCGAAAATTTCCGATTTAGCTGTAACAAACCACCTGGAAAAGCGTTGAACTCGCCAATCTTCACTATTCCCGG
This sequence comes from Galeopsomyia nigrocyanea, assembly GCA_035047105.1. Lineage (NCBI taxonomy): Eukaryota > Metazoa > Arthropoda > Insecta > Hymenoptera > Eulophidae > Galeopsomyia > Galeopsomyia nigrocyanea. The sequence goes on from JAWWMK010006177.1 coordinate 10,616, forward strand.
CACCAAAGTCAAAGGTTGGCTGAAGGTTTACCCGGGTGGTTTTTGTGAAGGACACAAAGATTACGTGTCGGTGTACCTCGAGTTGAGAAATTACGAGGACGCCGAATTGGTGGCTAAATTCAGTTTGTGGATTCCGGAGGGTGATAGTGACAAAAACAGTGAACTTGTGAATTTTACGTTAGAGGAAAGTTTTGGGTATCCCGACTTTATAAACCGCGAGAATCTTTTGAACAGTGAAATTTTGGTAGACGAAAAATTGACGCTCATGTGTTTTATAAGTGTGAGTACGGGTATCATGAAAAGTTCCAATTTAGACGAGGAAATCGTGAGTGTTGAATCGTCCCTCGTCGAAGATTTCGAGAAGCTTTTGAATGAGCGATCACACACCGACGTGACTTTGAAAATTGGTGATCAACGTTTCGAAGCACACAAGATGATGCTCAGAGCTAGAAGCAAGACTTTCAAGAAGATGTTCGCGGATCATCCTAACAAAATAGAGTTCGAGATCGATAACGTACCCGTTGAGTTTATGGATGATTTTCTAAGATATGTGTACACTGGAAAGATTGCTGTGACTGGTTTGAAGCTGATGGAATTTTGGAAAACTTTGACGCCTTACAAACTCCACGAGGATCCGGAATTGCGAAACAAGTGTTCGAAACAACTGATCAATGAAATCAACAACGAAACTGCAGCAGATTTACTTTATTTCGCGGATGATTATGGTTTTGATCCATTGTATTACAAATCTTTGAATCATATAGTTAAAAATTTGTCAAGCGTCGTTCACACGAAAGGCTATGCGAATGTAATGTTAGATTGGCCTACTATGACCAGTCGTATTGTGACGCATATGGCTGAAAATGTTACCATCGATTCTTTGTAAACGGACTCAAATATGATTTTCTTTGTTTACGTATTAATTTCAGTACACATTTGTCGCTCAATATTATTATTTATATCCTCAATTGGTCGTTTGTTTTGAAAACTTATTAGATTTTATTACTCTTATTGCGAGCATCATTATACATATTTTTACAATGGTGTGTTTTAATAAATGAATTTGAGGATAAATAAACTTTTGGCAATATTTCATCCTTAAAACTGCTTTCATATTGAAGTCTTGCAAAAGTAAAATATCATTGAAATATCTTGCATAAACTTTCACGGATATAGTTTCAATTTACACTATAAAATAAACAAATTATCTTTAATATTAATCTTAAAATGAAAAAAAAAAGTAAAAAAAAACCAAGTTAGTGTTAATTAAAATTGCATTTCCTATTTTTAACACATTTAATTGGCTGATAAGCATCCCATTAACACGTCGAGATACAAAATATAAAACTCAATCAATATAGCAAATGTATACCTTTCAAATTTTCCGAAAAAAAAACACACACATCACACAAACGGTCCAACTTGTTTGCACGAAATCGCGCTAATTGCACCGACACACATACACACACACTCGTACACAAACACTTACATGAAATTCCGGTCGTCCCTTTCAGCATACGTATGCATACGTTAAACCTGGTGGCATTATCAGTCGCGCGACGCTTTAGCCAGTCACGTCGAGGGAGCTCTTATCGTTCCGACAGATCGTCGTCGCCCCGGTGTTGCCGGCTTAATTAATGCGAAGGAGAAGCTTGCAGCCAGAAGAAGCGTTGTTATTTTTTTTATACTCATTGTCGAGGAATTTCGCCATGTCGAGGTAGTAGTATACCAAGTCAATTAACGTGGAAGTGCATTTTCTACAAAAGAGTGCGCCTTACTCGTGATCCGCGCGTGTGTCCACGGCTAATTACCAAAACGTACGTAGCAGATGTAGATATCGACGCCTGTGTGTGTGTATGCGTGCCGACGACCCAATTATGGCTCTCTATCGTACTTCGGAGGAGGGAGAAGGGATGAGGCTCAATTGCCGATGCATTATTTATTGCGCTAATCCTCGCCTCGCTTGCTCGGCACGGCTATATATAGTACACACACACACACAGGTACACACCCAGCTTCCGCACGGGCGCGCACGCGGGCGGCAATATTGAGCTTTCGCGAAATAATATTCGCGCCCCCGTGCGAGGATTTGGAGATTAAAGCGATTATCAGCTATCGTGTTTATACGTCGTAATACGAATTTCATTGTTTGCCCGCAAATACACACATACACACACCCTTCGGGAAACAAGCAGTATCACGACTGTTTTCCCAAATAGATTGTAAATCGTGCGAAAAGCTTAATTACGTTTTAATGAAATATATATCGTATACGAGTATATTAAGGAACAACACGCGAGCATTATAAAGCTGCAGTTTGTCGGTTGTCCACGACGTTTAAGATGTTATCTCACTCGCTTCGCTCGCTTGCAATTCGTGTATCGCGTTTTACACGCGATCTTCTACTATATATAGGTACTTTGTACACACGTGTATATAGAGACGACAGCTCACTACTCGCGCACGCGGCACCAGAGCAATAGAAGCGCATACACCCCGCGGCGATCTTTGTGTGCTCACTTTAGCAGCCCTTCCATCGTTTCTCTCCTGCTCTCGCTTGCTCTCTGTCTTCTTCGTCTTAGGGGTGCGAAAAAAAAACACAGTAACACGAGTGCACACACTTGCTTTGCAAGGTGTGCGGTCTTGGCACTACATTGCTTTGTAGACTTTGTTTTGATTACGTGCAGCTGTGATGCGAGAACGCAGTTTTGGGCATTTAATTCTGATGAGAATGTTTTCGTTGCAATGAAAACGCCTAATAATGAGTTTTATCTTTTTCAAATTGGGAAGGTATAAAGCATTCTTGATAAATTCAATAATTATTGATTGTATAACAATTCTGAATAAAAGAATTAAAAATGGTACTTGTTTTAATACGAAATTTTTTTTTTGTTTTACCTAATGATGATGAAAATATAATGAGTTTCACGACTTCATTTAATAAACAAACAATTCACTTACTCCATTCCATAAAAATTCACTCGCAAATCTATAGCATCCCTAAATCACAATAAAAACTGTCGCAAACCTCTTATCAATAACTCGAAATTTGCCTCAAGGGACACAAAAGAGGGAGAACGGAAACCAAGCGTGACAGGTAAACACTTCAGGAGAAAAGATTACGCAGAAGGGCAAGAAAATTGATACAGAAGTTCGCGTCACGAATATACGTACAAGAATAAACCGGAATAAACGCTTCGTCGACAGAAAAAAAAAAGAAAGAAGAAAAGCCAATATGGACAGTATATAGAGCAGCAAAGCGTGGCACGCGCACAAGCATTAAGCAATGAGATGGATAGAGTAGCGAGTTTGCGCTAACGACAGCAACAGGTGTCCGTCAACGAACCAACGAACGAACGAATGAACGTAACACGTCGTCCTCGTCGTCGTCTAGGTGTGTATAAACGCAAAGCACGCGATCCCCCTCCCGGCGGTATAATTGATTTGTCGCCGAAGCGGAGCACGAGAGAGAGAGAAAGCAAGCAAACGACGACGAGGCAGGCACGTACGCCCGCGTGCGCCTCGATCGTGCCGCACAACGCCGCTAGCGCTTTTCTTTGCTTTTGCACGCTCTTTCGCCGCCCGCTCGCTGCTTTCGCAAAGCCAGATAATTTCATTCGGGCTTCTGTCTTGTCATTTTTTTCGTCGGTACTTTTTTATGAGATTGGACAATCACCTCGGGATTGAGTTTTAAATGTCTATATTGAATTAGTGTTGAAACAGTTTTATTTGCATCAATATGATATAAACAACGTATATTGAGGATAATTCAAAAGAAATTCTTCGATAATATAATTTCAGGTAAAAGTACTTTCGATAATCAATTATTTTTAAGGTAGCCGCATTTAAAATTTTCGACCGCAACAATTTTATTTTTCCTCGACCAGCGAGTGCCATAAAATTCGACGCCTTTCAGCCGTCGTTATTACGACGAAAGTAACAGCGAAATGACTTAATTAAAAACTTTAAAAACCTCATTGCCAATGCCACTTTTGCCGGTAAGAGGAGTACTCTCGACCGCGAAAAACCAAAAAAAAAAATCTACGAGTAATAAAGGGTACGTACAACGTTTTTTATTTTCTCCAAAGAATGACAATACAGCAGTTCATTTTTAACGACTCTCCAACCCGGGACGAGAAGCACTTAAAAGTATCTTTCTCTCTCTCTCTGGAGGTATAGTCCTAGTGATTAATGGTTCGCCGCCGTGTGATTCCAAAAATCGCATAAAAGAGCGGTGTAAAACTAAGGTCTGCACCTTTATTTTTCGCTATGTACATGGAGACCTTTCATTAGCAGAGGAGACCAATGCCAAAAAGGAGAAAAAAAATGTACGATCAAATAATAAATAATACGGTGCCTTGAGAGTGCGCTCACCTTCGCGTTATATATATAACACAATGCTTTCGACCATATAGTCGCGTGTAAAAAAGCACCAATTCGTCCGTACGTGTACGGGACATTATACGTGTAATTCTCAGTTTCAAAGCGCCGCACCGTATGTCGCAACTTCGAATTTTATAAATCTTCTTTTTTTTTACGGTGAATTATTTATTCGTATCATTTTCTCTATATGTATTATACACACCAACTCGGATGTAATTGACCGCTGAAAATTCATCAAAGAGATGCATATCAAAGAGCCCGCAAAAAAAATGACCGACAGGTGAGGTGGAAAATGATTGTGTTTTTTTTTCCCCTATCCAAATCACACTTAATATTTCTATGCAAACTCGACCGCATAGAACAAGTCGCGTGCGAAGAGCTGTAACCTTATAACGACAACCTCGTCTATACTATACCAACTCAGCAAAAAAGAAAAACAAGCTCTGGCAAAACTAGCTCTCGCATAAAATAAAAAAAAAAAGAGCAAGAAGACTATTTGCAAAGAGGTTTCTCACTCTTCGTCTACTTTGGTCGTATATGAAAAGGGGGCCCCATGCGAGAGCGAGAGAGTATACATGTATAACAGCAAAACCACAAGAGGGCCGTCGGACGTATAAAAGACTCGACTGGTACAATGCGCGGAAAGAAGCGAATCGACAATGGTTTTTACTCCGCAGCGCTCGCTCTGGTATATAGCAAAAAAAAAAAAAAAAGAGAGAGAGAGAGAAAAAGAGAAGAGAAGGGAAGACGCATTGTCAGAATCGGTCCATCCGGCTAAGACGGCGGTGGTGGTGGCGGCGGCCAGCGGCTTGCTGAATTCCTGGAGGCCACGAATTAGCGTGAAACGAGTCTGCGGTGAACGCGCGCCTGCCGACCGCAGCACGCGACACCATATGCCATAGTGGCCTGCAACGCCTGCACCCTGACTCCTCTGGCTGCCTTCGTATCCCCCTGTATGTATGATGCATATATGTGTGTGTGTGTATATGTGTGTACCAGAGCCAAGAGAGATGCAACCGGACGGGGGATCGCCATGTGCGCATGTAGGTTACTTCGGCCGATATATATATGTACGTGTACTGAAATTTTGCACCACACATTCCATCGAGCAGTGCGCACCTTCTTCTTTTTTCTTCTTCTTTCGCGCGAGGAGGCCGGGAAAATCTAGGTGATGCCGAGCGGGTAATTGAGGGTTGCGATATGCATAGTTTTGGCAAGTGTGGTTTTTAGGGGAACAGAATTTTGGTGAAAATATGTAGGTACGTTGGGGTGATTCACTTGCGTGGCAAATATTTTCGGGTGTATAAACTAGAATTGTACTTTCGAATCTGGGCCAAATCGGCGGGGTGAGAAATTGTTGTAGAAAATTTTGGTAATGATAAAGAAGCATTTTTACTGTTGATTCAGCATGTGTCGCTAGAAGAAAGAAAGACAAAGGAAGTATCATTTCATAAGAAAGGGTTCCGAAATTAAATCCACAATGAAGGATAATTCGAAGGTAATAAGATAATCTGATTAAAACCACCCAACGTCCTACATTCAGGTGCTCCAGATGCAACAACAATGTAAAACTGCACGGTATCGATGAAACTTTCGGGATGCCACGAAGAGAAAAAAGTAATCCAAAACCTACTATTAGACACACGGAGAACGGGTTAATGTCCTTAACCTGATCTTCGAATTCAATACTCCATGAGCAGCAGCAGCAGCACGCCGCGCTTCTCTCGACTTTTCTCTCCCCGATCCTAACGAAATTCTCCCAAAATTGCTACCAATTACAGCTTCGGTAATTCTCTCTCCCATAATCACAGAGTTCTAAGCGCTCGCGCCCAATGCAACAAGAGAAATTCGAGCTTTGTAATTGGATATACCTGTGCCCTCTCTCTCTCTCTCTCTCTCTCTCTCTCTCTCTCTCTCTCTCTCTCTCTCTCTCATATGCAGTACCGTTAAGTGTTTAAAAAGACCTTCGGCGCGCGCGCGTGAAAGAAGAGGGAAAAAACATTTAAAAAGACTCACATATATTTTTTTTCCCGTTAACTATCTCCGATGCTACTGGCTGCACCTGTCAATTATCTTCGCGCTGCATTGATTTATCACCCATAAAATTTTAAATGTAACTTTTCAGAGTGACTTCTCAAAGTTAATATTTTGTTACATAGAAAGAAACAAACGAATACCATCGTTACGTAAATGTGATGCAACCTTTTAAATAATATTAAGAAGAAAATAATTTGTTCATACAAAAACGATGAAAATGCATCGAAGGTCATGAAATTTCGGAAACAATACATCAATGCAGACTCATTAGTACATCGATAAATCGTCGGTAATGGCGACAACTTATATATACGTTAACCGATATTTTGATAGTCGCCCCAAGCTGCGACAAATTCTCATATAGGCTCCTTTAGGGCGTGTGAAATAAAAAAAAAAGGAGGAGAAAGGAAGGAAGGAAGGGACACGATCGCTGCTTGTGGCAGTTAGTGGACATGGGAAAAGGTGACGACGAAGGCCCTAAGTAGGTATCGTGTAAGGACATACACATATAACGTGTGGGGGGTTTGTACGAGCCCCTTGGCGACTCTCTCTCTCGCGAGAGAGCTTTGCTATGTGGCCATATCCCTAATAGAAACGTAATCGTGCGAGAAACGTGCGCGCGCGTTGAATAAATTATGTGGTCGCCGTCGCCATCGCCGCGGGAAAAAAAAGGTCCGATATAGCAGCAGCGCAGGGAGAGAGAGAGAGAGAAAACAATTCGAGAGTAGTGTGCAGAGGCGGACAATTTAGCGGAGAGAGAGAAAGCTTAATCAATTTATTGGAGTAGATTTATATGGAAAAGCACGCGCTCGCGCGGGAAAAATGGTCCTTCTTTGTTCGCTGAATATTTCAATGGAGCTGTTTGAATTATCGAGTCAAGTATGTGAACGAGTGACGCGCATTTTTTTAATTAATGCGTTCGATAATAAATTCCACGATGGCCTGGTTTTTACAACGCGGCCGCGTGTTAATAATATATATGGTAGGTATGGAAGTGAATGAGTTCATTTTTTTGTTCTATTATTTATCGCGACATAAGGTATGTATACCGCTGAGGTTGAGAGGTAAAATTATCGACGTATCATTCGGATGACCGATGTGTACATAAGATGATTACTGATATCTATGGCGTGGGTATAATCACTATTATTCGAGATACAAATGGGTATCATATAGTGTAATGGCTTCTTCACGGATGACTGTACCCTATACTTTACTACTTGATTCGTATACCTTCTAATTTGAGCATTTTCTTTGTATGAAAAAGTATAACCCGAAAATATGTTTGAAACTCACGATTTCCAAACCGATTAAAGCCCGATCGAATTTAGTAGAGCTTGCAGTAGAGAAAAGATACTGTTTGAACGAACAAATATTACAAGCGATTTACCAAGAGCTCGACGACTGACACTGATCCCGTGAATTCTCGTTGGATAAACAATCTGTTGCGCGAAAAGCATATAGGAAAGCGGCGACTGTGGGTAGTAACGGTTTGAAAAGCAAAGCGCGCGCCCAGCAAACAGCTTAAACGTCAGTGTGTATGTGCACAAAACATTAAAAGCTCGGGGAGTAGCGAAAGTGTGTTGTGGGCGGTTTGAAAAAGAGGGTGAACGTTGCGATGGATCAAAAGAAAGGGAAATATAACCTCACTACCACAGTGCCGGGCAAAAACGGCCGTTTTAGGATGTGTGTTATAAACGTGCATGGGGAATTCGTGTCGGGGCGCTTTGTCGCTCGACTAAGCTCGGGCTGTTTGCTTTGTAATCACGGAAATTCGCGCGCGCGCGCGCAAGCTTCCATTGATTTTCAAGAGAGAAAGTAAGAGGGGGATTGTGTACGCAAAGCGTCAACCCCTCTCTCTCTCTCTCTCGCTTTCTCTCTGTTTGCTCGGTAATCACAGAAACGCCCGTTTCGCTGCTGCTGCTGCTACTGCTACGCGCGCGAGGGAATTACCGGCGAGTTCGCAGCCAATTCGGCACTTGCTATCGAGATCCATTATCCGCGCGATATGCACTCCCTGCCTGCCTGCCTCTGCCTACACGTTATAATCAAAATCAAACAGATTTCCTACTCCCGGTTTCACTTTCTCGCGAATACACACACTCACACACCTCTCTCTCTCTCTCTCTCTTCATCGTTGCTCCCGCTCTGCGCTAAATGGAGTTTGGCTGCATCCACAAATTAACTTCCTCTGTATATTAGCCTACGTTTAGCTGTACGTCTTCACGATTGGGATGAAATTTTTTTTAAATAGTAGCTCTGACGCGTTTATTGCGGAAAGTTTGTATGTCTTTGCGAAAAGTAAAAGAAAAAACATCGTAAAATATTACGGCAACTCGAACGACAATGTGCAAAAGTTTTTGGAAAAAAGAGAAGCAAGAATTCAAGTAGTACACACTCCGAAAGTTCTTTCTTTGCACAAATTTGTGAACCCCCTTGAGCGAGTCGAGTTGCATAACTAATTGCAGGCAGTTAGGCTGTCCTACATTCTGAAATTTATTCACTTCCCCTACTCTCGCTGCTTCGTTCGCCACGCACCGGCAACTCGGAGCCTTCGTCGTCCAACTTCCTGCTAAAAACTATCCGAAAACATGTATTTTTCATTAGCTGTTGGGCCGATAAAATTTGCAAGGTAGATTAACGTGTGATGGAGGGTGGGGGAGGGGGGGGGGTTGAAATGGTGACGGCAGCTCAATTATCGCATCCGGCGATCGACCATTACCACCCCTCTCTCGCCTCTGACATCTGTTTTCAACCCCCTGCGTACATATAACGTCGAACGAATGCCAAGAGATAGAGTGAGAAAGAGATAGACACGCACCTACAACATTTTCGGAAAAAAAAAACCTGCGCGCACAAAGCGTTCCAACAACGACGTCCCCCTCTAACTAGCAGGGCTTTATCCAGGGTTTCCGGAAGACAAAGGGAAATAATCGACAAGGGGGAGACAGAGAGACAGACAGAGAGAGTGGAAAACAAGGGCAGCGTGTCTTGCCAACTTCCCGCTGTTTTATCGCCCCGAACAGGACGACGAGAGTTTTGTTGTATTCCCCGATGTTCTTATGGACGGGATATACCAACGCGGAATGAGAGTAAGTACTCGACGAGTCGTCTTCGATCAGTGCGTTAAGCGAATTTGTGAAGGGAGAGAGTTTTTAGTGGCCATTGGGGATTAGTTTCGAGTGCACCTTGGACCTTCATTAAATATTGACGCGCAAATCATGAGGACGTATAACTCCCCTTTCTCTCTCTCTCTCTCTCTACTCGAGTGTAAATGTCATTCCTGATTAATTTATGTGCACTGCAGCAGCAGTGGTAGCAGTCCCGCGACTATTAAATTATCGAAATAAAAATCTACGAGGGTATTTTTGCACGTTCCATAATGAGGAATATTGTTTTCTAAATTGAAACGGACGCGAAGCGTGTATTTCGATTTGCTCTCTGATTTTTCAGAAATTTTTAAAAGCACACAACCTCGTCCCTCGCCTGTCGCGCGTAATTAGAAAGACTTTTTAAAAATAATTTCGATTAACAATTCACGCACGCGTGGGGAAATTTTAGGTCGCTACTATTGCGCGCATACGGCAATTTAATTAACCGACCTGCACCACCACTCCACACCCCCAGAAGTAATTATTTGCCGGCAAATTGAAACAATGAACAATAATCAACTGTCTCTCGCGTGCTCGCCGAAAAACAAACATTAGAGGAGAGCAGAAAAAAAAAGAAAGAAAGACAACAAAAAAACTGAAAGTGAAATTCAATCGAGCGTTGCACTCCGTCCGCAGAAATAAAAGCAGTGGTTTTTTTCAGCAGTGCTATACAGTGGCGATATCTAATTGCCATAGTAATGTTTCTCCGGTGTCAGTTCAGCTTCAACAAAAGCCAAGTAGCTGTTTTCCCATTTCACGCTTCTCCGCTTACTCGCAAAAGACGACCACGATGTGTGTGTGTGTGTGTGTGTGTGTGTGTGTGTGTATGTGTGTGTATAGTATATACATACTCAACTAAATTACAAACTCAAAACGAGCTTGTGTGTATGTGTGTGTAACTATATTGAACTCGTTAACGTCTACCCGTTGTTGTCGGTGTCGCGCGCGCGCGCTCGGCCTAAGTTAATCACGAAATTTGCGCCAACGGCGCGTATAATACGACAGCAATTTACGCGGTGCAAAACATCCCATTGAGACCATTTAACCTGTCGACCGCGCCGACGACCTATCAAAATCGCATCAGCCTTTGACGTAATGCGAAACTTTAAACGCGTGCCTTCGTTTAACGCTGCATTATTGTAAATTGGCCATTCGACTCTGTATAATGAGCGAGCACTTCGTAATGTATAGAATGTTGCTGCGTCAATCGATGGGTATTGTTTTATTCAGTGTGTAACGCTAATTTATCTTTCATGCTGACGCAGAGAGATGGAGCGAGTAAAATAAATGAAATACCGATGACAGAAAATGGTATTTATCGTTGTTAATATTGAATATAATATTTTTATAAAATTTCTTTTTTCTAACACTCATTCTAAAACTTTTTTGTATCAAAAGAATTATAATGACAAATTTAACGACCACAGGGAAGGTCTTGAAAATACTCGGAAAAGCTCTTTTTTTTCCAAACCCAATGTGTATTTATAATTCATAAAGTAATATTTTTTCCCACCCAAGCATCAAATCTTTCAACGCATCCGACATGCACGCACACGGCGTCGTTTACATAGCTGTCTTAGCGCGTCTCGCTAGGAGCTTAATAAAAATCTCGCCGATGAAAAAAACCCCCGTCAAAGCCCAAAACAAACGTAGTATAGTACCACTACGCAGCGTATAATAACCGTTAGAAATGTCTCTCTCTCTCTCTCTCTCTCTCTCTCTCTCTCTCTCTCTCTCTCTCTCTCTCTCTTTCTCTCTCTCTCTCTTTCTCGGTCTAAACGAGCAAAAAACCCAAAAAGAACGTGACTTGTCGGAGGCAAAAAAAGCCTCAACGAGAAGGAGAGAGAGAGAGAGAGAGAGAGAGAGAGAGCGAGAGGAGGGAGAGCGGAAGGGAAAATTTAGACGCATGGGAAAACAGAGGAGGCATGTATACATGTACCCCCGCGCAGTCAAGTGCCGACGAGGCGACGTTCCAACGAAAAACGATGACTACGCTCTACTCTCTCACTCTCTTATATATACAGTGAATCATACATTAATACATCTCGTCGTCGTCGTTGTCGCCGGACACGCTATCTCCGCGGAATCTCACATATACGACTTCATAGAGAGCCAAGCTTCTTAATTAGATCGCCATCTCTCTCTCTCTCTCTCTCTCTTTTATTTCGTCTTTCAATGGGCAGCTTTCACAGTTTGTCGCTCGCAATATTCTTCGCTACTTTGCGCTTGTGCGCGCGTAATGCATTAATTTCCAGTGCCGGTTTACAGCCAATTTTCCTTCGCGCGCGCGAACGTTAGAAGCCGCTACTCCAGTTTTGCGCAAATTAAGAGCGACGATGCGTGCCGCTTTGCAAATTATTGGCCGAGAAATTGCCACGAAGTGTGTACATATATATATATATATGGGCGGATAAGTTTCAATTGAATAATTGATAAATTGATAAATCGACGAGCGAGACGGGGCGATTAAAGCTCTTCGCGCGCATTACTCAGAATCGATAATTGCTCATTTCTTATGCGTCGATCGGCAATAATTAAGCCTGAATAAATATAAGTAAAAATACTTCATCGTTAAAACTTACCCAGTGTTGTGACGTGACGACTTCTCCATCGGCTGCCTCGAGGTTCGGCTGCTGACGACAACAAGAACAGAAAAAAAAGGACACGAGCCATCAATAATCAGGCTAATAAGAGCCGATCCTGCTGATTTAATTCTGTCGTGCGCCAACGGTGACGATCAAAAGTGAAAACACTCAAAGTGACTTTCGGCTGCCTGGCAAACTCATTCTTTATTTTTTTTCTTCTTCTTCCGAGTGCGGGTTTGGCCCGTTATTTATCGCGAGCGCACGGCGCGTTCGGTGAAAGCACGTGGCAATTGCGCAAAACACGTGGCAAGCACGCACACGACATATTACGACGGGGGGTACACACACACACACACACACACACACACACACACACACACACACACACACGCATACACGCACGCACGCACGCACACATACGCATCGTTGCACTGTGCGTATGTATATTGCCAGGCGTGTGCGTATGTATACCCTCTCGGCGTAATAACGATAATCACAATAATCGACGGGCGCACGAAGCGACTACTCGCTGGTTAACGTCACTGCCATGCCTACGGAAATTCGAGTCCGCTATAATTTAAGTCGCAATTACTTGCGCGAATGAGAGCGAGAGCGCGTGCGCGCTTTTAAGTGCGCGAGGGCTAACTCTGTAATTTATTTGCGTATTTCGTTCCCAAAACTTTGTACATATATGCCTACATACTCCAATGCCTCTCTTTCGTGCGCGACTCATTCGGAGCGAACATCTCACATTCTTTTTTCTCCTCCAATGTGTCAGTGTTTCGGGAATTGAGTGTTTTCGCGATTGACTATATATATAACCGTGCGACTCTGAGTAAGGAATAAATGTGAAACTTACGTCCTTCTTCTTTTTGGTGTTGGCGGCTGCACCTGAAAAATAAAAATTTTTGATGATTTTAAACAGTTATTTCCGTCGCTGTCGACGTCGTTATCAATAAACGACGTATAATTAAAGGCAAGGAGCAGCTGTATGATGTGCATCGACTTATCAATCTACTGACTTAATTATGAATAATCGATCCTTCGAGTATATATACTTCGGAACTTTACATAAACAGGATAAATGTCGGAGATAGTTAAGAGAGAGCTAATTAAAAAATCGTATGATGTTTGCCGACTTTTTTTTAAACTTCCGCGAGCTGTTACAAAGTGTACTCGCTGTCTTAATTAAGTCATCAATGCGCTGCTTTAAAATTGTTAGCGAAAGATATGCGTTCTCGCGGTGAAACGAGTTTTTTTTTATTTCTTCTTCTTCATTGCGAGTGTAATGATAAATTAATGGCCTTGCGTTTTAATAACATTCCGGTTTTAATGCGAAGCCGTGTTTAACAAATTATTGACTATATGGACAGCTTTTATTTTTATACGATTGCATTTCACATCTTAAGTGTGTCAATGAAACTGATCCCGCATCAATAACTCGATCGAAAATGAAATTAATGTACTTAATTTTTTTTTAATATGAATGACATGGCGTAAACTATTTATTACACAAGGGACAAATCCAGCACAAGCAAAATTATCGCACGCCAAAAATTACAGAATCAAATTGAATACATCGTATAGCCTGAGCCACAATGGTCAACATTTTGTCTTGTGATCTTTTTCGACAACCCCTGACATTGCTGTCCTCTCGAGCTTCGGCCAACTTTGATTCGTCTTTCTATCGTGTTCTAATGCTATATACACAAGATGCACAGCAAGTTTAGTCGGAATTCTATTTTGCCTTTGGAAATTATGAATCGATAAAGCCGCAGTGATTAAAATTTTGACTTAAGATCCTTTTCGATAACCACTGACATTGCTGTCCTTTCGAGCTTCGCTAAACAAGGTACACAGTAAGTTTTGTCGGGATTCTATTTTGCCATTGGAAATAATGAACCGATACAGTCGCAGTGATGAAAATTTTCGCCCTTGGCGTTTTTCAACAAACATTGAGAAATGATTGTTCGCAACAATTGAAGGCTTGTGGATTTTCATATTCGATCATAATCTGATGAAGCATTGTATAAATTGTTGATAGTACACAGGCTGATACTTGTACGTCGTATCCAATTTGATTCTGCAATTTTTGGTGTGCGATAAATATGCTAGTGCTCAATTTTTCCCTTGAGTAGACTCTGAATTGTGTAAGAAATAGTCCATGCCAATGTACTTACCAGACATCCGAGGCCCATTACCAGTCGGCGTATTATTCGTAACAGCAGGTCCCGACGGTTGCTGGGCCGCTCTGCTGTCGAAAGGGAAGTATGGTGAATCGGGTGGATAGGTGGTTGGATCGTCGACTCCTCCACCAGGATTTGCCGTACCACCCCCACCAGGTCCAGCCCCAGGACCTCCGGCAACCGGGCCGAAACCACTTCCATACGCCTGCAACAGAGAAACGGGGAATGAATGATGAGCCGCTGATGTGTGAAAAATTGCTTTATTCGATTGCTTGCACAGTCAAGTCAGAGGCGCTGTGTGATACTGATTCGATTGCGCTAGCTTGCTTGCCTTTGGGGCGGCTGGGAAAAAAGGGGTGAAAAGACGCGTCCCGAGAGAGAGAGAACGACAGAACGACGAGGGAAAGAAGAGTAGTGGCGTGGGTGAGGGAGCGAAACGCTGTTCGAGTGTTTTAGGGATCAGAGCGAATTTTAACGCGGTTGATATGGATATTAAGTGGATAAAGGGTTGACTCCTAACAACGAGTCTCGACAAGATGATTAATTTCACTTGTTTTTTCCTCGGAACTGATTAGAGTGTCGCTTTTATCGTGAATTTCTCGTCGATGATAGATACTTCTTCGTCGTTATCTATATATCGATCACGAAACCTTGTAAAATTAAGATTACCTGCCAGCGACAGATACATAAAACTAGAGCGTCAAAACACTTATAGGATACTACATCGGCTGACACAAAAAATCAATAGCTTATCGGTCACGGCTCAGCTATATAGTCTATGTATCGGCTGATTAGATATAGGCAGACATCAACAAAAAAATAACCCGTCGCACGATTACTTCTCATTCGATTTATCGACGTGATATCCACGGATGATACGATATACAAAAATATATATAGGAAAGTAGAAATGCATAATGAACACTTTTACGAGAGCGAAAAGAGGGTGATGAATAATTATTCTACCCGGTAACAAGTACTTTTCAATTGATCGTGAATCTTATTTTATTCCTTTTATACCATTCGTATGCATAGATGTACGATAAAGATATATATATAGCAATAGAGTTACGAGCTGAATAATTTTAAAGTATGCTGCAAGCTCTTCGTAATTTCGATGACTTATCAAGATGAAAATTACGTGTTGCTCGATTCTCGACTTTTGAATTACGTTGTAAATCAGGAAACAGTACCGCGTTTTGCATTGTTTTCCAAACTATATCTTGAAATACTTGCGCCTCGTAAATGAGTCGATTCTTCGACACGCGAGTAATCCAAAAATACGTCTTTGAAAACTCGTAACGATCGCGCATAAGTAACGAAATCAATTCTGAGAACGTATAGTCCGGAAATTCCGAGTGGAAAAAAGCACCGCAAATAGATAAAATGGACAACTCATCGTGGTGTATAAAAAAAAAAAGAAGGCGTCGAGATGATAGATGTACGATCAGTCCAATTTGTAGGTCCGCTGGAGTCTCCTGACGTTCGGTCAAGAAGAAGCTTGGCCGTGTGCCAGAGAGTAGAGAGAGAAACACATACAGAGAGTTAGCGAGTGAGTTCAGCAAAGTCTTGTACCTTTTGCTACCCCCTTTCGCGCGCTATAAATACGCGCTCGCTCGCGGGATCGAGATTTTCGCTTGGGTGAATTTCTCTCCTCGATACTATACTCCGAAGCCAGGATATCGCGAGCGCACGCGAAAGAAAGTAATAAACTTAGCCGAAATAAATCCCCATGGAATTCAGAGACTTCACTCGCACACGACACTTTATTCCCTTTTGTTGTGTCTATACGTGCATATCATTCCAAATATTTTTTATTCCAATGGTATTTTCTTCTTTGATGCTTTCCATTTTTATTAAATTTTTTTTTTCACTTGCGATAGTATGTTTTATCTATTTTATTAACAAAATACCAAGCTAACAGATTTGCTGCTAATTACATTAGCAGTGTGCTTTCTCGAAGAGCATTAAATTTTGAACATTACAAATAAATTTTATTTATGAATATTTTTATCTAATTTTGTATTGCTGAAAATGATAAAATAACGAAAAATTAGAAATATTAAAAATACAATAATTTTTTACAATTGGTCATAACATTTGACCGAAAGCAAATTTTTTTTAATCATGTGGATTCCATGCGCATTACATAAGCAGCTATACTTTCCGACCGGCTGCGAATTTTCAAATTTTCGATAGCTCGTTTTCAAGCTATCCCTTTACTCTTTAAAATGAGCCCTCACACGATAAATTAGATGATACTGTGTCCGAGTTATCGCTCTTTGAAGTGCACAACTTTTTTTCAAATCAAAACCAAATAAAAAAATATCTTCGTTACAGACATTTCATCACATGATGGTACCTTTTAATCATTAATTGTTCAATTTCAAAATACGCTAAAAAAATAGCTTTTTTATAATCATGTAATGATCTTTCGAAAGTAAAAATACACACAAATGAGAAATCTTAACGAAAGTGTTTGCAGTATCAATAAGTACAGCAACACAATGAATCTTGATACGTTTTGCGTCTCAAAAAATTGTTTAAACTATTTGAAAATATCCATTTGATTTAAACAAATTACCTCACTTAAACGTGTCTTGCAACGCTCAATAGATATTTTACCATGACTTTATGTAATCGCTATCGAGTAATTTTTATGGTATCGTGGAAATAATTAACAAATCATAGATTAACACGTTACGGAACATATGTATTCATCTTATGGCTCGAACAGTACGCATAGCTACATATAGATAGCATTATAATTTTCAATTGTAGGTAACTAATTGTTAAATCCCTCTATCGCATAAATAGCAACTAAAACTTTTTACATAAAAATGTTTTTAGGTGTATTATATTGCTTCGTAACTTCTGTTACAGCGAATAATTTTGTGATTAAAATAATAGCCCCCATTCCCAAAATCAAATAAACAAAAATCCTTCCGTCACAGACACCTCTTTATTGACTTCCCTAAAATAATGATATGTTTTAATATAATTAAATGATTAATTTAGAAACATATTTGAAAAACATTGTTGAATTACTATTAAATCAAATATAAAAGCAATTACTAACCAATTCGGACAAAACTGTTTGCAATATAAATAAGTAAAGCAATACAACGAAACTTGGTACATTTCGAAGTTATAATACGTTTTCACTTACACCGCAAGCAACATATATCGTTGCTTCTCCTCTATATATATACGGTATATCGTACTATCGCCACATAGATGAGAGAGAAAGGACATAAGCGATATTAAACCCAGCATCCCGAGGGTTCTCAACCCCCCCGAGCCAAACATATTAACTTTGTATCTTTTATACGAAACAACTTCGCTTTTTTCGGACCTCTTGCACATTCGAAAGCAAATCAATTCGACGAAAATTTCACGGACGTGCGTATATATTTTTAAAAACTTTTCCATCATAAAGTTAACGACACATAAATATCAGCGAGCTTTCATATTACGAAAAAAAAAGGCAAGTAGACTGGATGGGGAAGCTTTCCGTGCAACAAGGGTGAGGATGAGAGACCCTCTCTCTCTCTCTCTCACTCGGGTTTTGTCGGTGGTGTTGGCGAAAATATTGCTCAAGAGGGGGCGTGTTGGGAGAAAACTTTTCTCGCAGCGTGTCGGCAGCGGTGGCGAAGGCGGTAGCGAAGAAGAGTCAGATTGAGGTTGGAGAGAGATAAACATTTTCGCAAATTAACTTGTGGCCAATGTCGCCATATTGCGGAAAATGGCAATTACTTAATGCAACAGATAAATCAATTTTGCCGGGGCAATAAAGAAGACGGCACAGCAACGCTTTCACGAGATTACAAACGCTCTCGCAAGCAAGAAAGGTGTGTTACATATATCTATATACACACACACACACACACACACACACACACACACACACACACACACACACACACACACACACACACACACAC
>JAWWMK010006188.1:0-28895 GCA_035047105.1 Galeopsomyia nigrocyanea
AGTAAAATGAACGCTTCTGGTTGTATATGGCCTGAGAGTAGTGTCTTTTTGTAGTATTCGTCGTTTGGGTAAATAGAACTTCTAATTAAGTCGTTATTTTCTATATTGGGTATGTTAGCGAAATAGTCTCGTGTCAGTTTTATTATGTGGCTGTCAATTCTAGGAACATTGGCTGTATCGTAAAGTATTTTTGAATCTATATACCGTTTAAAGTTCGTCTCTGGGTCTCTGTACAATCCTGTACATGCTCGAAGACATTTCCTCTCGAAAACTCTAAGTTTTTCCATGATGCACGGGCTTATATTAAACCATATTGGACAGCCATAAGTTAATATTGGTCTTATTAATAGCATGTAGCAGATACATTTGACTTTGGGATGTAGATAGTTTGAGTAAAATATTCTACTGTTTGCCTTTAGCGCGTTGTTAGCTTTTTTTAGCTGTATTTCGATATGTTTGTTGAAGTACATTAATTCGTCGATGTTTATTCCTAAGTATTTGACTATTTTTCTGTGCGGAATTGAGATGTTACCAGATTTAATTGTAAAGTTTTTGTAATTTCTTTTGAAATTCTTACCTTGCAATTGGATTTTTTTACGTAAGAGAATGGTTTCGCATTTCGTAGGATTAATTTTCAATTTCCAAGTGAAATAGTAGTCGCTTATCTTATTGTACAGGTCTTGTAGAGTATTTTGCAATTCTTCGAATTTTTTACTTAGCACGTATAAAATAAGATCATCGGCGAAAAATAAGCATCTTATATTAGGTATTTGATCAAGTCCGTACAGAGAAGGTAACAAGGATGTGAAAAAGTTGAACAACAATGGAGCAGTTACAGTGCCCTGCTGTAGACCGTCCAGCAGATCAATCAATTCGCTATTATTTTTTCCGAAGGAGGATATATAAAATTTTTTGTTCTGCAGCATGCTAGTTAAAATTCTGAGCAAATGCTTGGGGCTTTTTTTTACATGAAATTTGAATAAGAGACCTTTGATCCAAACGGTATCAAAGGCTCTTTCTAAGTCAATTAAAATCGCACCGACGTTTAATTTGTTGTGTAGAGCATATTGAATATCGGAGGAGAGCGTATGTACGGCGTGTACAGTGCTTAAATTACTACGGAAGCCAAACTGTCTGTCCGGCATTAAGTTGTTGGTAATGAAGAAATTGTTTAATGAGTTCTTAAGTTAAGGTACCACTCTCTTCGGAGGCGTGGGTTCGAATCCCACCGCTGCCATATTTTTTTCTTGCGAAACTCAAAATCTTATTACCTACTTGAAATTGCTAGCGATTTGATTCTAACGGATTTTACTATGTTTTTTATTTTTCAAAAATTAATTTTATTAATTTATTATTATCAATTATAATATTGTGAAATTAACTTTTTTAGTATGCCATAAATATTTTTTGTCAAGTAACGCATAATAATTCAACTCCGCTATATGGCTTTAATAACCAATTTTTTTGAATTTCATATCGAAATTTCGCTGTGATACTGTGATTTATCAGCATTTAATAAAAAATTTAAATCAAATTATCAAAAACTTACAACATGAAATGTGATTACACGGTTTATTCGATATCATGCTATGACTTGATTGCAATGAACTATGATTTTTTAGGATATTCTGTATTTTAAAAGATTCTACAAATTAATTAATTGTAAAAAAAATAGTTTAATCAAAAACATTTGTTGTGAATAAAAAAATGTATAAAATTTATTACAAATTATTGTACTTTATATGCAAATAATAATTAAGTTCAACGCAATTTATTACAACCATCGATAGATCCACTAAAAAATAAATATGTGTGTGTCTACATTATTCATGATGCAGTATATTTGATAAGGGAGAGCCGATTGTTCAATCGAGAGAAAATCAAATGTGTAGCCAACGTATTTTAGACAAATCACGTACAATTACTTGATTACTTTTCTAGTCAAATAAAGTTGCATATTTAAGAGTGAAGAAAAGCAGATCGGCTACAGTATATGATATTTTTCAAACCAAACTAAATACATGTAACTGAATACATGAGTACATGAATAATTAGCATCTGATTGAAATCACAAGATCACGAAATTATGTTCTTCATTTGCCTATTGCGCTTACGAAATGGTAATTATTAAATCTGACTTATGCTCTATTTATTTGGTCTATCTTTCAGTCTTGATGAAATAAAAACGTTTAAATATTTTTTTCATAAATATTTATTTATTGATACTCCAAAATTCTGTAAGATCATATTTTGTTATAAGTTTTGATTTTTCTCGGTATCGTCTGTTGTAAAAAAATCAAATTAATAATTGTAGTAAGGAATATAAGTTCTTATATAAGCTCTATCCGACCGTCATCGTATACATACAAATTTTTTTCTTTGAAGTACATTGGATTTTCAGTTAAATCTTTGACCCAAATCGAGTAAGCTTTTTCGTAATAAGAGAGCAAGGGTTCGGCTTGTCCATTCTGTGCTAATTCTTTGTAATAATCTAACGCATCCTTGGCTTTGTAATGCGCTTTGCTAGCTGGTATATCTGCCGGTAACGCCGATTCTTTCATCATTTGTGTTCGGTTTGGTAACTCCACTTTACCTTGGAGTAACGCAGCGAAATAGTGAGCCTGAAAATTGAAGAAATTACTACAATCATTTCGATGCTTTTACAAGCATCACATTACAATTTCGTGTGAAGTCGCTTTGGGAAGTCTACGTGCTTATAAGATTTTACTATAGTCTACCTGAACGTATGAAATTTGTAGAGGAAGTCCTGGATGTGGTAATCCAATAATGGCCATGGTTGGATGTTCTATGTTTATGAAGTGTTTGTAAAGAGGATGAACGTATTTGCCACCGTCGACGACGATTCCGCTACTTGAGTCGAGGAATGGATATTCGTGTAAATAGCCTGTACAGTAAATAAACGAATCAACGTTTATTCTAGAGCCATTACTGAGAATTAATTGACTATTGTTTGCTGCAACAATGCCAGGCACTTGCTCCACGTTTGCTGGCAGTTCACTAGTTATTCTGAAATGTATCATTGAAAACTAGTTGACATTTCTAAGGATTAAATTTTTTTTTTTAACTTTACTTCCATTGTAAAATTTTTTACAGAACAATGAATATTAGCTGACAAGTCATCGCAAGTTGCTAAATTTCATGGATGATAACTATGCCTCTTTTTTTATTTTATGTTTGAAGAATTATACATACTTGTCATGTCTGTGGCTCAGGTAAATCGTTTTAGCATGTCGGCTAATTTCAATACCTATATCAATACCCGAAAATGAAGCACCTAATACGGCGACAGTTTGATTATAGAACTCTTTTGGTCTACGGTAATCATGGCTGTGTAATACGCTGCCAGGGAAACTTTCGATTCCCGGAATTTCCGGAATGTCCGGTTTAAAAAAATTTCTGTGATTGAAGAAATAAATACAATACTCTTAGGCAAGGGTTGTTATAATATATATATATATATTGCCATTAAGAACCTACCCGGTACACACTACGACAGCTTCACATGACACTTCATTTTGAACTTGCGTGTTAAGGCTTTTAACTTTGATCATCCAGTTATTTACGAAATATACTTTCTCGACAAATGTGTTCAACTGAAAACAAATGGTGGAATTAGCTTTTCCTGCAATACAAATCGCAGAATTTCCAATGAATTATCACCTGGATCAAGTGACGAATATTAAAGTAATCAGTATAATTATTTAAATATTCCTGAACAGTTTCATGAGTTACATAGCTACGATTCTCTCCATGAAATTCTTGATAATCTGGATATGCTAAGAGCTGTTTTGGAAAATTTGTCCTACCCAAAATTGATTACTGAGTATGTTCTTTTAATTTTTGGTTCGTATTGTGCGACATAGATACCTCATATATTTATATATCCCACTGTGAACTGGAAATCCATGATTATCAACATCAGTTTTTTCTGCATACAACCATTGTCCACCAATGTCTGAATTTTGTTCGAAGACAACAGGTTCAAATTCATTCAACTCCAAGAACTGTTTCGCCGATGTTAATCCCGCTGGTCCCGCACCGATTATGCAAACACGTTTTTTTGCTGACTTTTCTTCACTGTAAACCCCGATAGCTAAGGTACATAGTAGCAATGATATGATCAACCTGAAATTAACATTAATTTTACGATAAAATAATCATTTTATCAAAAATGTTGAGTAAAATCTCGTTTTAAATATTGTACGATAATCATTTGTTCTAAACATGAAATATTTTAGCTACCAACTTCGAAAGATAACAAACATAATTTCGAAATGACAATCATAATAACTGCGAGCATTTGATAGCGATAATAATAATTCTTTCTCAATCAACATTTTTAGTCCATGTGCACTAATGTGAATCTTCTACTACGTCAATAAAAACACTTATTATTTGCGTAACTTGTCGTTTTGGGCAATCATTTTTGTTTTGCCTAGACGCGCACCAATACAGACGATATTGTAGCAAAATAAAAAAAATTCTAGCTGTACAACCTATTTTATTGATAAAATTGTAGTTTATCACAGGGTTAAAGCAAAGTATCAGAAATAAATTCACCAGAATATATGTGTTGACAATAACAAGATAATAAACTATGTTATAAAATGAAAACCAATTCCGAAAATTTCGGATATAATTTCAAAGATCAGTATTATATTTTGAATTGCTTTTTCACAAAAATAACTTACATTTTTCCGCTGGGGTCAAATAATTAAGAATTTTTAAGCGGCCTGTGAACTCTAAAAGGTTAATTTAGCACAATGTAAACTCGCTTATATGTGAGTTGAACATGATTACTGACGTTTTCCAAATGAGAACACTGAGTCGATAATTCAGAATGATGAAGCTCACACTTCTCATACACGCTACGTCTTGCTCCAGTCTATCTTAATTTTATCATACCCTCTATATCTCAAACGAAATATTTCCGCTGCGGCAGTTATGATACTAATACAATTTTATAGCACTGCGGGGCTTAAATCAGCACTTAGGTAACGGGTATCCGTGACTTAAGTAGTTCATTTTTACACCTTGCCTAGAGCCCATTAGATTTCGATGGTAATAGTGTCTATTTTATTTTTTACATGGATTTAAAATTATACAAGAAAGAATAATTATACAAGAGAAGAACATTAAATTGGTCGAATATATCTGTAAGGAAGCGGGAAAAAGGATCGAACAGTTAACATTGCCATTGCTATTGGGATTCCCCGCCAAAAATCATATTGATCCGGTTATTGGATATACTTTATTGCTCAATGTGACTCATTTACTGGCTTTAACTTTTCCCACCAAGCGACATATAAAAGCAACTTTCAAGAACGATCTTTTCCCGTTTTGCGCCAGCTATGGATGTGAATATACACTTCAGTTTAGTGCTGATCTTTGGTTTGTCAATAACTTCGGCGCGTAAGTATATGATTTATCAATGATTGTGACCTTGAGCATAGGAAATTTTCTCATTTATTGAAACATAGTAAATGCAAAAAATCATAGATCATCAATAGTCGATGAAAAATACCGTTGATGACTTCATACCTGTGGATTACCTTACAGTTGTCAATATACATGTAAGTAGTATCTCAGTGTGTCAAGTATATCAAATATGGACGGTGCTTATACGAAATGCAGAAAACTTTACAGTGTGGTGTTTTTATTATTGTTAACAGAGTTAATCGATGAAAGACCGGAATATTGAATTTAGTTTTACCGATAGTTTGATTTTGATAGAACACAGTTCTTTATTTGAGTTAAAAAATGGACTAATTTAGTGAAATCGTAAAATTATTGTAAATAAATTTGTAGTTACGGTCCCTAAAGTTAAAAATGTATATGTTAAGAAAGATTACAAATTGATTGTTAATAGCAGAAAATAGTGCTAAGGGTTACAAATAACAAATTCTATTTTTTATTTATTAAGAGAAATATCAAGTACATTAATTTGAAGAACGTGTGTAAGTGTTTACAAACTGTGAGCCAGTTTAAAGGCAACAATGTAAAGTTATGCATTGCTAATAACAATTTTGTTAAAAAATATACGATAAATTATAATATACCGTGGTGTACTATAAATATTGCTAGAGAGTTTGAAGGTTTTTTTGGTTTATTTTTGTTGTAAATGAGAGAAATAATGAATAAAATTAATTAAAGATGACTTAACTGTATATGATTAGAAAGTGACATGTTATTTTCAGAAATAGTATATCCCAACAACAATGCATGCAGAACACCAAATGATAGAACAGGGGCGTGTATCAGTCTTAAGAGTTGCCCATACCTTCTGAGTTCGTTATTAACGAAGCCTGTAACACAGCAAGCCATCAGTTTTCTCAGAAATTCTCAGTGTGGTTGGGAAGGTAGAATTCCAAAAGTTTGCTGCGAGGATAATGTAAGTAATGACTTCAAAATATCTTTCTCAAATAACAAAGTTAGGATAAAAACAGAAAGGTAAAAACAAATACTAATACTTTGCTGCATTATGAAATTGAATTCAAGATATATTTGATTTTATCGAGTTAGTTATCAGAAACGAAAAGTGCATTCCAACAGCACTTTTAGAAACCAATTGTTATTTTTTATTCATAATACCTTTTTAATTTTATTTTGACGATAATCAATATTTCACGGTATATTCTATAATCGAGTTAAAGTTGTGCTTGAAATGAAAAATATGCGCATAGTTCAAAAATAGTGTTTTGAAGGATAATTGTTCAAGTTATTATTTACTATTTTTTAATAAAGAAATTCTTGTTGTTGACACGCACGCTCAATTGACAAGCATTTAAAAGTGCACGAGGAACAAGGCCAAGTGCAGTGCAACAAGGCCATTTAGACTTTGCTAAGGAATAGCCGCTGCAGCTAGTTTTTTAAATGGTAATATAGAACGAAAAATAAACATTGCAGAATGCGCATGAGCTGCCGCTTTTACCTCCTGATGTGACGAACTATCCCGGACTTCATCGATTAAACGATCCTGGATGTGGTATTTTACCGAGCAGCCGATCTGGTGAATTTAGTACAGCGAGTAACGAAAAGAATACATTTTATAATCAATTTCAAAATTGATATAAATAAATGACGGCGAAGTAAATAGTAGAAAGAGAGGGTCATTTACAAGTTTTGTCGAACAGGTTGTGATAGGCTCGACGGAAATATCAACATTTTTTCAAATAACGTAAAGACCATTTGCCTTCCAGTAGGTTTGACGGCCATTGCAGATCAGGTACATTCCTAATGTATTATATCCATCCTAATGGAGAATCAATTTTACTACCACAAAACGTATGATTACGTACGTCAGACCGTTTTCGTTGCACTAAATAGTTATTTTAACGTTTCAGTTGACGGTGACTGGCTGGGGCGTATACAATGATCGACGAGAACAGAGCGTAGTAATTCAAAAAGTTGAGCTGCCTCGCTACTCGCAGGATCAATGTACTAGTACCTACAAAAAGAAGAATATCAATATATGGCACAAACAAGTATGCGCCGGGGGCTTGCAAGGTGTAGATGGTTGCGAAGGCGATTCCGGTGGCCCTTTACAAGCTCAAGAGTTTTACAACAATGAATATCGTACTGTCCAGTATGGTATTGTCAGTTTTGGTACCAAGAATTGCGGTACCCCGGACATCCCTGGTGTCTACACTCGCATTGACCATTACCTTGATTGGATTTTGAACAACATGAGAGACACTTAGATGCAGATATTTCAAGAGCTTTTTAAAAAAGAATGACTGCCAACTCAATGGTGATTTAGTTTTAATTAATAAAGACGAGTGTTGTGGTATAGCATTTTGTAAAAACAATTGATTTCGAGAAAAAATTTTAAATTATAAAATTTAAATTCGAGAGGAAGCTTTCTTTGCACATTTTTCATTTTTTGCCACGGTTTTTTTTGTATTCGTAATTATTTGTTTCGATCTTGGATTTTCCGTAAGATCTAGACCTCCTACATGTAAATTATGGGGAGATGACAAAGTCATTTTTTTTATGAACGCTTGCCCGTGGGGATGGTGTGTGTGTATTATCTATCAGTATGATTTTGCTACTAGGTGGATTTTGATGAATATTTATTGATGTGTATGGAAATGCTTCAAAGTAGATGGCAAAATTATAAAATTTTAAATTCAACCAATCCTTGAAAGTACATATCTCAAAGAAACTCGCAGCACTTTTCTGAATATTTTTATAAAACCTCTAAAAAAACCGGTATACAACTCCCGCCGTTGCCCAATTTAAAAGTCATAAAAACCGAAGTCGAAAAATATCCTCTCTCTGTCCCTCCAAAAAAGGTCAAATTCCTAAAGCAAAATTTCGCGGTGCAGCGCAATTATTTCTCTCGAGCAAAAGAAAATGCCGTGTGTACCCACAAGTAAATACGGCGAAAAAGTCTATATAATACGTCGAGTGGTTCCTTTGGGGGGGCAAACGAAATTTCCCGCGCATGGCTTTTGTTGTCTTTTTTTAACTTTCTTGCTTGCGGGAAAAACGAGAGCGAGTGGATAAGTGGCCAAGATAAGGGATTGTCAAAAAAGGACCGCTGCGAGGTGAACGTAAAATTAAACGAGATGGAAGCAATCGAGTATTTAACGTTCCTTTTTTTAAGTGTATTCGTTTGCGTAATTGTTGCTATGGAATTAAAAAAGCTTTTTTCTGGATGTTTGGAAGATGGAAATGAATTTAGTTAAAGTTCTTTGTATGTTTTTCAAGGTAAATGTGGATAATGAGACGAAGTAACAGCAAAGTTAAAGGTGTGCTAATATTGATACACCGGTGGATCTACACTCGAAGTTTCATAATTAATTTGATAACTACAACAAAACAAACTTAATTACATCAAAAATTTATTTTTATTTTTAGAAACTTTGCGAATACGCTCGATTCGTTTAATTTGTTCTCTCGGCGAAAGCTTCGATGAATTCTCGATAATATTCGACACTCTGATGAACATTCTGCTGATTAGGATGCTTGATATCATTAGAACACACGGACTGGTTAACGCCAATCAAAGTACCGTTGAGAAGAAGTGGACCACCGCTGTCACCCTGCGACAAATTAATGAGTTGGCATTTGTATATAAAACGCTAAAATAATAAAACAAAAAATAAAATAAAATCGCTTACATGTCCTAAAACAACGGATGGTCTGTGTATTGTACACAAGTGATTGATAGCCCTCGACGGCGGAACACCGGTATTAACGAAATTGCGTTTGGAATTCTTTTTGGAAATCACGTGGAGCGGTGCTTTTTGTAAGAATCGCGATTCAAGGCCACCGACGCGGGTACCCCAACCTGCAGTCACAGCATCTTTGCCACGTATCTGATTGCGGTTCAATTGCGATATGGTTACAGGTGTTATATCAAGAACTTCTTCGGATAACTGCAAATAGAAAATGTTAAATTGTAGACCCGTTACATCTTTTAAAAAAAATTAATAATCGACATATTTACAGTAGCAATCGCCACGTCGTGGTAAAGATTAGCAGCTAATCTGTCATGTATGTTATTTTCCAAAGCCCAATCTTCGAACGTTTTCCAAGATATTATACTCAACTTTCTACCACGTCTCATGTCGTTCGAGCCAATTACCACTCTGATATCCCAAGTACGCTTGACTGGTCTCCCGGTTCCGGGATCCACCAAACAATGCTTAGCCGTTAATATGTGTTTCCTTGATATCAATGTACCACCGCAATAATGATTACGTTTGTCGGTAGCCGGTGCAGATGCTATTGAAACTATAAAAGGAAATTCGTTCCGTTGCGCCCGTACGACGGCATTTCTGCCTATCAATGGATTTGCATTGATATCTAATGGAGAAAAAAAATAAGAAGAGTAAGGTGTTGAAAATATGTAATTTATATTTTAAAATTAGAAAGTACAGAAAAATTAGGATGTAATTTTTCATGATGATGCGTTAGAGGAAAGATTTTTTGTTTAAATTGATGAAGTTTGGTTTGTGACTGTTCGTAAGAAAAACGAAATCATTACTAATGCCAATAAAAATTATAGTCGTGCCGTACGCATTAATAACAGACGTCACACCAAGTGTCACACCATCTTTCACGTGGCAAAATTTGACATATTTTTATCAAGGAGAATGATCTAGAACTTTCAAAACTACAACGAGATGTATTTCCTTTCATTGTAATAGTTCATTGTAGTAATTTAAACGGTGGTGTACAAAATTTTTTCTAATGTTACTGATTTCAAAAGGTTTATTAAGGATAATTTGTTATTTTATTATTAATTATGAATTTCAATATTTAATTATCTTTTCATTGCGTTGCTATTGCGATGATGATATTTTGTTAAGAGGCCATTGTTGGCTCTCGAATTGTAAAAGAGGTAACTCCCATTTACTTTATTAAAATAAAATAAAAATAAAATGAAATAAATCAATTCGAATAACAATAAATTTTGTTATTATGTGCTTTAGTAGATGCGTTCTCAACTATTCCCGAAAAAAAAATGATTTATCAAAAGTATAGATACGTTTTTATATATTTTTTACTCCATGTAAAAATATTCAAATGTACATCTTAGCGTTTATAGCAAAATACAATACTTCATATCCACTAAGAAATTATATTCGGCTTCAGTTTACAGTATTCAGTAATATAGTTAGTTTGTAAAAATCACGAAAAGACGGTTCCAAAGTTATACTGAATTTCAAAGCGTATTTTGAAATACAACGGATCAATTACAATAAATATATAATAAAAACGAAATTAGTGTTAAGTGTTAGTCTTACCTTTAACAGTAGCGACTGCAATGAAGAACAGAAGGAAAATGAGGAATTTCATTTTTACAATTGTGATGTCTGTTACAGACGAGTAATAAATCTGAATTGCTATACTTGATGTAGGTCAGATTTGGCTTTATATAGCACTGAAATTTTATGACACCACGCATGTGTATCATCTCTGACGAAACAAACGAAACATTTGCACTATTAAGTAAACTATATGTGCCTTTTCACGTTCAATTAAGGAAAGTTTTTTATGATTATTTTGCAAGACGGCTTTAATATTATCAGGATTTACTTACATTATATAATTACCAAGAAAGATAACAATTTTGCTGTTTTCCGCCTATGTTCGGTGGAAGAAAATTTCATTTTTTCCGCATAGTTTTCAATGAATGATTATTTACAGATAGCACTTTTACATACGAGCGCTCGACAAGTGCGTTTCGCTGCTCTCCACGTCGTTGTATCAGCGAACCGCACCTCGTGGTTAGGACGAACTTAGCTTCGCGGCTGAGTTCCAGCAGGCCTGCATGTCCGGGTCCCGTTGCGGCGAGAAGCCCTTCCAGCGAAAACCTGTTCCTGGATAGGAAGTAGATGCGGAATCATGCATTGGCGATTCCTGTCTAAAAGCATGTCAGCAGATAGGTAATACTGACGGCATGTGTCGAACCAACGACTGTGTCTGCTTTAAATTGGTGAAAATGCAGTTAGGAATCAGAATCAGGCAGAACAAATTGGTGTAAATTGTACAAAGTAAATGAAAGTCATGTAGAAGTATTGTTTTTCCTAATAATTAAAAAAATTTGTTAAAACTAATGTTTGTTAGCTACACGAGGAAAAACGTGTTGCAGGAATGGTTCAGTTTTATTTGACTAATAAATTTTACGTATCTAACTGTCAGTAAGTTTTATTAAAGAAGATATGATTTTCGACTGAACGACAAATACAGGGAACGTTGTTTAGTGATCGTAAATCAATGGTACAATGGTACTTTGAGTATTAAAAGAAGCCTTTTATTTTATTTGTAGGTACATACAGTATTTTATAACACATATTTAGGCTTCAAACTAAATGAAGCATATGGTGTTACTTTGCGACGCACGTGCAAAAATGCAACCCAATTGAAGCCCAAAATGGGGAAAAAATTGTTTAACGATAGAGCTTCCAGAGTTTTTCCTTCTTCTTTTTGAAGGTATATAGTGACGGAAAATGCTCGTAAACATATTGAAAAACTATACAGGAACTATGTTTTCGAGATTTTCCCATTATAATCAAATGGGCTTATTTCAATGAAAATAGGCAAAAAACGTAAATTGGTTCAAATACTGATTTCTCGACTTCTAAGATCGCTAGAAATATTTTTGCCCAGTTAAAATTGTAGCAAAAAAGAAGACCTTCACGTAGAAATTAGTTTTGTTTCAAAATAATTATGCATTGAAAAGTTATCAACAAAATAACCAAAAAATTCAATTTTCAGTTCGTTAAAAATATGGAAAAAATAGGGAAAAAACGTAGTTTTTGGGGATTTTTCTAATGTTCATGAGCATTTTCCATCACTATTTACCTTCAAAAAGAAGCGGAAAAAACTCCGAAAGCTCTAGCGTTAACAAATTTTTTTTCCATTTTGGGCTTCAAAAAAGTGCAGTTTTTCGTAGATTTCGTCATATCCATGTATAATATGAAACTACTATCGCCAAACGTGTGAGTATTATATTGTTTGCTCAAAAAAATTTCTTCGGTACTAATAACTTCCGTCGCTACTAGAAGAGCACTGAGCTCCTCATCCGCAAACTGTCCTTCCAACGTTTGGTGCGTGAGATCGCCCAGGACTTTAAGACCGATCTCCGATTCCAAAGTTCGGCTGTGATGGCACTCCAGGAAGCCAGCGAGGCCTACCTCATCGGTCTCTTCGAAGATACCAACCTCTGCGCTATCCACGCCAAGAGTGTCACCGTCATGCCCAAGGACATCCAGCTGGCTAGACGCATCCATGGAGAGCGTGCTTAAGTATTTTTCTCTTCCTTTAACCCCAACTTCAAACGGCCCTTCTCAGGGCCAACACATTTTCAAACGTTCAATGAATATTCGCTGTGCATTTTTTAATGTAATCTGATCTACAAATTTTATCATAATTGCAGAATACAGCTGGATAAATTACAGGTGGAACAACACACCCAATCGTGAATATGTTTTTAAAAATACGTATTTTAACTCGATTTAAGAAAGATTATTTATGTTTGTATTTGTGCCCTTCCGATGGTACCCAAAGCCACAGTAGTAACTTAGTAACTTTGACCCGTCGCCGTTTTTCATCTATGATTTTGTAACTTTTTGTCATAACAATTATGCGTTTAAAATTATACACAAATCAATCATCAAAGGGTCGATACATAGTTGCAATCTTCGCTAGTAAACGAAATTTTTGAGCCGTCACACGCTTCTGAAAGTTACTTTTCAACCGTGATACAGCATGTCAAAAAATTTTCAGTTTGTGCGGCACTTTCCCACTCCCATTAATAATTTTTATCCTCAAATTTTTTGCCGAAAACTCGCGAAACTCGTCTGGATAAAGTGTCTGGCATGATTATACTGCTGTTAGTTTAACCCAAAAAATATCTTAAATGCGCAGGTGTCCGATAATATCCTTTTTTTAGCGATTTTTTTAAGATGAGGCGACACACAACTATTATCATGTTTACATAAAGCATTCCAATTTATTATTATTGTTATCCAGATTATTTTATGGCTTTCATTTTCAATAACCAGCTCTCCGTATAATGTTAGCATTATTATCGCTCTCGGGTTTTCCCAAAGAAATAAAAAAAAATTAACTTTATCGACGCACGGTTATTCCGCGTGTTTTGGTACTTGAAACGAAATGACTCATCTGGTTCCCCTGCCACATATATAAGCAAGGTTCACATGTGATCTTTCATTGCGAAGGACCAAATATGAGAGTAAGCATAATACTCAGTTTGCCATTGATCTTGGCAACGTCGAGAACTTCAGGACGTAAGTATATACTTGTGTTTGTTTTATCGGCTACTGTGACTTTTACAAGGAGAAAGATGCACGCAAATCGGCGATCCGCAGATTTGATGAAAAAACATTCACTTTTGCAATAATTGTATAAAAATTTGAAAGAAATTTTCATGGTAATAAAGTTAAATCAATTATTCCACTGACTATTAACCTTATTCAGAATTTACACAGTTTGGGAATAATGCTTGCACGACGCAGAATAATCGACAGGGAAGATGTATAAGTATAAGGAATTGCCGTCATCTGGTAAATTTACTGCAAATAAAACCTGTGTCGCAACAAACTATCGACGTCCTTGGAAAATTAAATTGTGGTTTCGAAGGCAAGGATCCTAAAGTCTGCTGTGAAGATGAAGTAAGTGGTACTTTGATAATTTTTCGAAATGAAAATACTAAGATTCCAAGATCAAAATAAAAGTAAAAGCAGCACGAAACTTTATATTGACATTGAAAGTTCGCCGATTATTACTTTCATGAGAAAAAAGGCGTTGTTTTCGTGATTAATTTTTTTATGTATCTTTCAAATAAGCTTTTCATTCAATTACTAATTTTTATCATCTGATTATATTGGTTACCTATAAAGCGGTTTGCACAACAGCCGCTGACAAGCTCAAGTACATCACTTCCCACGGTGACCAACTATCCTGGACTTCATCAATTGAATGACGATAAATGCGGCATCCCACCGAATGCTCCAATACCAGTAAGTAATAAAAAAAATTAATTTTGAAAAAAAATTACAACGAGTGTCAATTTCTCACACAATATTGATCACTGCATTGATGTAATTCCGTTGATTGTTTAGTTGCATAAAACATTCTAACCGCTGTTTCTCTACATTATGTGTATTATAATTTAAAGTCCGTTAAGAGAAACTTACCGCAGATATAAAATAACACGTATTTTGGGACGGATTTAGCGTATCTTAAAATGTCAAATGATTATGATATCAGTATATAATCCTGTGTATAAAAAAGCAATCGAAAACTGCTAATATGATTTGAAATAAATAAACCTGCACTTCCAGATTGCCATTGGCAGTAAACCAGCCAAAATCAATGAGTTTCCGTGGATGGCCTTACTTGTTTATGACGTTGGAGAAGGTACTCCAGGATTTCTTTGTGGCGGCTCAATAATTAATAAACGCTACATCCTTACTGCGGCCCATTGCGTCACTGGCCTACCAAGCAGTAAGTATAATTGATTTTTCCGATCAATATTATTTTACTGACGTAGTATATGACGCAAGCGTACTTTTGATTTAGAAGTCACTATCTGCCTGCTCGAGTTGTTTTGAGAGCACTTCTGGAATCATTCGAGTCATGATATCCATTGTATCCCAGATATTTATTTTTGAATTTCCGTAGGTAAGCGATTGATTGGCGTTCGAGTTGGCGAGCATAATACCGATACAGATAAAGACTGCTCTGCAAGTCGTTGTAATGCAAAATATCAAGAATTTGGGCTGGAAGAAGTTGTTTCACACTTAGGATTCTCTAAAAAAATACTACACGATGATATTGCCCTGATAAGACTTGGGGGGAACATCAAATTTAACTTAAATAACGTGCAGACTATTTGCCTTCCAGTCGGTCCGATAATTATTCCAGACAAGGTACATTCTTGATTTTTAATGTAATAAATGCAAAATTACGGTACACCTGATAGTTTTCGCTTCAATGATGAATTTTTTCCAACGTTTCAGTTGACGGTGAGTGGCTGGGGCGTATACGATGATCTACGACGACGAAGTTCAGTCATTCGAAAGGTTGAGTTACCGCGCTACTCGCAGGATCAGTGTATTATTACTTACAAAAATAAAAATATCGATATTTGGGACAAACAAATATGCGCTGGTGGCATGAACGGTGTTGATGGGTGCGAAGGCGATTCCGGTGGTCCTTTGCAAGCTCAGCAGTTTTACAACAATGAATATCGTACCGTTCAGTATGGTATCGTTAGTTTTGGCACCAAGAAGTGCGGTGTGCAGGATGTTCCTGGTGTCTACACCCGCATTGACTATTACCTCGATTGGATTTTGCACAATATGAAAGATATACCTGAAGAGAATTATGAAGAAGAAATCGACGATGATTATCCTGTGTAATAAAAAGGGTTGACTCCTATACCGTGGATTTAATCTTTTTATTATGTCATTTTATATTGCTAGCATCCGTTGATAAATAGACGTACACTAATGCAAGAATTAAGCCAACTTATTTTTAATCAATCATGACGATGTAAATTATTATTGTACCTACTATATTTTATTTTTTATTTTCAATATAACCATTCTATTGATAAATGAATATTTAAAAAAATATATATTACATGCTTTTTGACAAATTTGGTTATCAAGGTTTAGCCTCATATAAGTAGTTTATCTTAATGCAAAAAGTAATAAATTTCCGTGAATTAAAAATTGAAACCTTAGGATTTTTGTTTAATTTGCAGTAATTCAGTGAAGACTTTAATCGTTCAAAAGATGTTGCATATAAATTTTATTTTCAATAGCAAGGAAATAGCTAGGAAAATGTTTTATAATAATATGGCCTTATTTAATAATTTCTACAACATCAAAATAATCGAATTCTCAGGATATAGAGTGCATTTGAATCAGGGTACAATTCACAAGAATTTTAAATGATTTCTGGGAAGATGGAAGGATGCGAGTTTAATATTGCAATAATTAGTTTATTTTTTTGCAGTCCAATAATACATGTCCGTACATTTATTACATATATATTATTATACATATATTCACAAAAAGTTTATTTGTTTCGTTTATATCTTATAAAATCATAATTCTCAAAATTTACATTATACTGTTAGTGACCGATTGCGAATTAGTAGCAGTCATCATGTCATCTAAATTTTTTAAATCACATTTGCTCAACAAACAAACAATCTTGTCTATAACCAAGTGGTCTGGGTCAAATAATCCAATTGTTTCGCTCAGCAGCAAACCAGCATTATGTCTCAAATAATTGATTCTTGCAGCATCGCGCAAACGTTTTTCCAATAATTTCATATAATAAGATTCTAATTGAATATCAATATTTACTAATTTATCAGTCACTTCTTGTCGGCGTGTGTAAAGTGCAACTTTTTCCTCGCTTCCCGTCAGAATATCATAAACCGTTACTTTACCGTGAAGAAATTGTGTTTTTGTGTTTTCAAGTTGCTGCACACAAAGTTCATAATAACTTTTCAATCGATCATCACTATCCATTTGATCGTAAGCTCGTTGTTTCGTTGGTACGCCCAAATTTTCTAATATCACAAATCGGGCTACAACTGACTTGACCAACGAATAGGTTTTACGAAATCTGGCAAAATCTAATATTTTGTAGAAAATGTTCTTCACTTCAAGGTTAGCTTCATACAACATAAGCAACTCCACGCATGCGGCAAAGTTTTCTATTTTCTTGGACGCCTCCGTGTCGATTCTAGATAGGGTGATGACATTGACGATCAACACCAGTGGCGTTTGACCCAATAAATCTTCTGAGTCAATGTTTGCTCCCCTTTCCAATAAGAATCTAACGGAATCGCAAATTCCTGATGACGAAGCCATATGTAAAGCAGTTGTCCGCAAATGAAAATCTTGAACATTCACATCAAATTCAGCATTGCAGAATGCTTCCAAAATGCCTTCGTTTTTGTTTGTCATCAAATAGTGCAGCGGAGTCTCGCCGTATAGATCTCTGGCGGTCCAATCGACATTGTAGCGGGTTTGAAATAATCTTAAAGTTTCTTTGGTCCCTTTAGTAAAAATATAAAACATTGGCAATCTATCCTTAACCCTCTTCTCAAGATTATTTTTAATCCAATCATAACTTTGAGGCATTAGAGCTTCTATCACGTCTGGATTTTGCTTGGACTGATGGATGATTCCATGGACAAGAGGTATGTGGCCATATTTGTTTGGTACGCATATGTCAGCTCCAGAATGAAGCAATACTTTTATTATATCAAAATAGTTCAACGCTGCAGCTACGTGTAAAGCTGTATTATTCAAATTGTTATCATGTTTTCTATCGACTTGGTAACCATGCTGGAGCATCTTCACCATTAAACTGGGGTTGTTCAAATAAACTACTTTGTCAAGCGAACAACCAGCTTCAATTAGAATCTTAATCAATTCATCTTCATTTGAATAGTTAACTGCTAGTTTCATCAAGAAAAGTTTGATAACTTTCAATTCTCTTCTTCGGTGTCTCAGCTGGAAGACCATCGTCAAGGCACTTTTGCCGCTAACGTCGGCAAAAATCAAGTTAGCATTGGCTGTCAGTAAAAGTTCCACTTGCTTAAAGTGTTTAGATTCCAAGGCCATCGTTAACGGAGTCTCTCCGTTATCGTTCACAGGATCGATTTCGACCCCTTGTCGAATAAGAAATTGGGTCAAGAGAACATTTTTACATTTGATGGATAAATGAAGAAGTGTAATATTCGAACTGTCGAATGCTTCGTTCAAATTTACATCTTGTAACGCAGAAATTACTTCTGTATTTTCATGAATTCGTATCCACATTTTCACCTTGTCATTGAGATATTTCTTTCCGTCATTTTCCAGGAACTGTCAAAAAAGAAAATACGTAATAAACATTTCTGATCACAACTAAGACAGCTTTAATTTATTTTTGGATTCATGTAAAATTAATGATGTTGATGAATCTCTGCACCGAAATTGAATGATAATGTACATGTAACAACACTAAACTTGTCAATTATTATGTGGAAAAACTTCATTTATAATTACTGTGTTCAGCAATAAACAAATTAATGTACTCACCACCATTCTGCTTTGTAATATTGTAGTTGCAAATAGTAATAAAACCCTCTGCGGAACTACTAGGTCTGTCTCAAGCCAAGCTCAAACTGCTAACACTGTCATTGGAATGAGTACTTTATATATATAAGGTTACCGAGCTTCGTTCTCACGGAATGGCTCCGCCTTCTTACAAGTTAGTGCGAACAGAGATTAGAGGCCTTATAATCTCTGTTGTGAAGTCGGCATACAGAAGATTAGTGTGAGACAGCAGCTTAAATATTGTCATTATAGATATGCTTAAAAAGATCCGTTGACAGCAACACCATTCTTATGTGTATGTATCTGAGAGGAAGGATTAACTTGGTGTTGAACGCAACTTTCTAATCAATATTTTAAATAAAAATTGATAGAATAGTTGATAATAACAAACCATAAGTATTATGGACATTTCGTGGGGTCACTGGAAAAAAAACCCACCTCCAATAAGAAAACACACATCCACTTTTTAAATGTAATTTTCAATGGAAAAAATGGATGTGTTTTCTCATTGGAGGTGGGATTTTTTTTCCACTGACCCGACGATTTAGATATGCATAATAAATAATCATATAAGTTTGACTTGGGGAAGAAAAAGGTTTACCGAATGCATTGTAATAGCAATCATAAGAAAATTCACAGCAAATATTATGTAAACTACATTCTATGTTGAGAGTTTTCATGTCACGACAATAAGAAATGAACAGGGTAAAACATAATTTCAAATGAAATACTATGACGCTATTGAGTATTTATTGTTTGTAGTAGAACTTTATTTTAGAGGTGAAATATTTTATCAAATATAGAATATGTATATAAAAGATATACATAGAAATAAAGGAATAGTCGTAATTTTCAGTGTATTTGAACTTGTCATTTTATTTAAAAATTATATGATCATACATATATGGAATCTAAACCATAAAAGCTTGACATTATGCAGGGTCTTTGATTTTGAAATAAATTTAGCTAAATTTTAGCAAATCGGTGTAGCTTAATAACCCAATTATTCGATCGATAATAATATGATTACACTCAAGTTGGCTTATAGCTTCGTTCAAAGCTAATCTGGCCTTAGTTCTCAATTCATCCATTTCCATAGCTTCGTTAAAACGTTTTTGTAACAAACTGACATAATACGAATTAGAAATGAAATTTGCATTCATGATTTCATTAAAAGATTCTGGCCTTCTTGTATAAAGAGCAACTTTGTTTTCACTATCAATGAGAAATTTCCAAAGTGTCACCGTCCCAAAAACGGTTTTTGTCTTCATCTTCTTAAGCTCCTGTTTGCACAAGTCGTAGCGCTTTTTCAGATGACTATCAGAATCAATGTGATCTAAAATCAATGTTTTGATTGGCACACCAGCCGTTTCGTTGATAGCAAGATGAGCAAGCAATGGTTCTATCAAAAAATAATTCTCACAATAAGAAGCTCTTCTGAACATACTTTCTTCGTTAGCCGTCACTACTTGCAAATCAGCACCGTGTTGTACAAGCAGTTCAGCACATTCTTTGTAGTCACTCTCTCTGGTGTTTCTACGAGAAATAGCATAAAATAACGGCGTACAACCACCATAATCAATGGCGTTGACATTCGCTCTTCTGGCTAACAAAAA
The DNA here is from genome assembly GCA_035047105.1 of Galeopsomyia nigrocyanea. NCBI lineage: Eukaryota > Metazoa > Arthropoda > Insecta > Hymenoptera > Eulophidae > Galeopsomyia > Galeopsomyia nigrocyanea. The sequence continues at coordinate 20,246 of JAWWMK010006188.1, forward strand.
TTTCACACCATCTACACTGCCTTGGATCGTAGCAATATGCAGCGCTGTTTTTCTCCATGTTGTATCACAGGCGTTCACATCGAAGTCAAAATTGTGAAAAAGGTCAAATATACCGTCGTTCCTATTGTAAGCTAAATAGTGCAATGGAGTCACATCTTTTTTGTCTCTTGTCAAAAAATCAACTTGATAGGATTGCAAAAATAATTTCAAAGTTTCTTTAGAACCCATGGTGAAGACAGAACGCAACTTCATCTTTCCAACAGGATAACATAAATCTGTCCAATTGACATCAGTAGGCATTAGAGCGCTTACTATTTTCGGACACTGGACCATACCATAATCGAACACATAATTAAGAGGAGGGTTTCCAAATACGTCAGGTATATTCACATCGCAATCATGCTGGACAAGTAATTTGATCATTTCACTATTATTTTCCATTACAGCCACGTGTAATGCAGTCCAGCCGTTGTAAAAATAGCTGTCATTGATGTCACAGTCTTGTTGCAACATTAATTTGACCACTTGAACATTGTTTGAAAAAACAGCACACGTCAATGAGCAGTTAACTTCTGTCAGCATCTTAAAAATGGTTTCGCTGTCAGTCGTAGTGCTTTTCACATGTTCGAAAAAACTTTTCATAATAGCTAATTTAGTTGGTTCGTTCAAAGACTTCAGTGTCAATTTTAGGCCACTATCACCATCGACATTGCTCACATGAATATCACTTTTGGCTTTGAGCAGCTGTTTTACTTGCAACAGCCTCTTTTGCATTACAGCATCCATCAGAGCAGTATTTCCAAGTTTATTCTGAATATTAACGTTACATCCCAATGTAATGAGAGTATTTGTTAAATTCGGGGTACCGTGTTTCACCGACAAATGAAGTATACTGTTTCCCGAATCGCGAAATACGTGATTGGGATCAATTCTCGAATCCCTGAGCAACTCTTGAAGTTGCCCCGTTCGTATAAGTAGCTCTACTTCCTCTTCACTGTAGCTCCGTGCACTTGCCATGAGTTGCTAAAAACAGACGAATAATTTCACATGTTTATTAATTAATTTGAATGACACTTATTATGAAGATTAGATACGCCTTTTATATTTTCAATAACATATTTTGCTTCAAGTATAAGCATAATTCACTTTATGTTATTTTAACTTTATTTTAATTATAGATGATTGAAAACTTTATGCAATAAAATATATAGATGCAGTTACGGATTTTACTTGTTTGAATTAATAATTTACAAAGCTAGTATACATATACGCTACTTACCATCATCATGAATAGAAGTATGTCAATTAGTAGAATTGAACAAAATAGTCAAATGGATGATCAGCGTCTCAATGACTTATGCCGCCCTCAACACGAGTACTTCGATGACGATTGCCAAACGATGTCTAGAAGACTGGCAAAAGTAACCAGATCCACCAAAATTTGTAGTCAGTGCCCCTACTCTTATATTCATCAACTTATGATATTTTCAAACGTGAAATTAAACGTTCAGCTCCATATAGAGCATTAGAGAGATAATCCTTCTTAATCCATACGAAAATTTTCTTTGAAACTGAATAAAGCAAATGCGTACACTGAAAAGGATTAAGAAATTGAGGATTACGAGGTACAATACGAATTCAAGGATAGTCTGATTAGTCTGTTAAACAGTTTTCAGTTTTTGAAATTTATTGTACTTAAATTTACTTTGTTCCTTTAAAATTATGCAATTTCCATAAAATGTTAATTATGTATTGATACTAAATACTCTACGTTTGAAATAAAAATAAAAAATTCCAATAATAAGATTTATAATAATTTAGTTGAGTTCTAAAAGAGCAATGTTCACTTTAACAAATGCAAAAAAAAATTTTTTTTAATTCTCAATTAAATAATCAATTGAACTAGCCCAATAAAACAATGAAATGATCACGTAACTTAAAAATTTTCTCTCAATAAGATAGCACATTAGTATTTTTCAGTCAAATTAAATTTTTTTCAAAGGACCCCACTTTGAACTTGAAACGTGAATTTATTTGTAGGTAAATAAATACTTGAAAGATGGTAATAGAAGTTATGTTCAAATCATTACAAAATTCTTGTAATTCAAACTAACTATTTCGTTCCGATCGTCACAGAGTGATCGAGATCAAATAAAATGAAAATTTCATTCAAAATAGAGTTTTTATTTGTAACTTGATAAATACTTCGGAACTTGACGAAAGATAAAAATTGTGTGGAATGAATAAAGAAATTAATTTTATATAAATGTATTATCAATATATTATGACTCGTTTGAAAAAAGTACAAAATTAAATAAATAAGTAAACATCTACTTAAATTATAAATAAAGTCGACATATTGTTTATGACACTTGTTATCCTGTTGAAAGAACCAATTTCACAGCATCAATGAAACTCTTTCATAACATAATCTTATTAGTACAAACTAAACTTGTAGCATTACATATCGAGCTCCAGAATATCTTGTAGTTTTTAAGCATACTTTGCAATTTTCTTTACAGATTTCTCGTTGGTCAAAATATCAAATAAAGTCTCATATAAAAAAAATCTAATTAAAAAAAAACTACTTTTTTATTTTTAATATCATCACATAGCTTTTAGGTTTAAAAACTAAACATTCTGATTAACATACAAACTTGAGCATGAAGTGGTTTATGGATTTTAACTATAATATTACAGCTACGCTATTACAGTTATTGCTATACCAAAGGCTTAAAGTTTCAAATGGAAATCTGAATTAAAAAAAAATTTTTTTAAATAATTTATTTACTATTTATTCTCGAAACGAGGTTCAATTTAACAAAAACTAAAGCGATGAAATGCAAATGATAAGATAAATTTTCATTCGAATTGCGAATCGAGTCAATAGAATGTTACTTGCATATTACGCAGATGAATACTTGAAATCGAACTTTGGATCCAGATGAACACGCAACCATACATACACATACATGTGTTATCGATAATCAGCGTTGCCGTTGTGAGAATGTTTCTGAATATTTTTAAACATATATGTGTGATTATTTATACCTAATGAACAAAACTAAACGTAATTGTTAATTTACTTTAAATTAATTTCTGTTATTCAACAGTTCCGAACTGACATATACTTATTTCACATACTTATACCTTCGAAAGTAAGGTGCGTCTTTCTGAATAAAAATTCTTATAACATAACTAAATTGTTTTTCAATAAAATAAATGATAACGTAAACTTAAATTTTCAAAGTAAACTAAAGATTATGTTTGACAGATAATGTTTTTCAACCGAATGAAATTTTTTTCGTGAGTCATAAAAAAAAGCTCGTTCTTCAAATGGAATGTGAAATTATTTACAGATAAACAGATGCTTCTAAATCTAAGACATAGTTGTTGAAAAAAAGAAATAAAAATTAAATTCAAGTTATGAAAGAAATATTTGTAAATTACTGTAATCTAAGTAATTAACTATTTCGTTTAGAACAACATAGTTAAGATTGAACGAATCGAAAATTTTGCCCAAAATAGGAATAATCTTATGTCTCATGTCATATATCTCTATAGATCTGTCAAAACGTTTCTTCAACAACGCCATAAAGTAAGAGTTAAAATTGAATTCTTTTTCAGCGTATTTATCTCTAAATTCGTGCGATCTTGCGTACCGGGTAACTTTTTCACCAGTGAGGATGTCGAACGCAGAAATAGATTGCCAGATGTAATTCATCTTCATATCATCAAGCTGTTGTTTATATAAATCATAACGAGTTTGTATCTGTTCATCTGAATCAATTTGTTGGCGAATCAATGGAATGATTTCTTCGCCAGTAACTTCGAGCAACGCTAAATGAGCGAGCACAGGCTCTACTTCGGTATACGCTTGGTTACCTATAGCCACACTTATTACAGTATTTTGATTTCTATTAACTATTTGCGCATTGGCACCGTGCAACAATAAAAGTTGGGCGTATTCTTTTCTCTGCGATTGTTGAAGCTCGGCGTCGTGGCCTGGAAATACCGCAGTCATCAAACCCATTAAAGGTGTGCATCCAAATATATCAATGTAATCAAGCTCTGCACCCTTCTTCAATAGAAATTGTATACTCTCCAGACTACCAGCGTGATGGATAGCAGTTCTTTTTAACTTATAATCACGTGCATTGACGTCAAATTCAGCGTTTTCATATTGCTCTAGAATACCTATGTGATGATTCCTCATCAAATAGTGCAATGGAGATTCGCCTATCGTATCTTTGGCTTTCATATCGACTTTACTGCGTTCATGAAATATTTTCAAAGTTTCTTTGTTTCCTTTAATGAAAATTATTCTTATTTTCAATCTTCTCCAACCGTACTCCCGACCAATCATATTCTTTAGGCATCAGCATGTTGACTATCTTTTGATTTTGATCTTGGTTGTGGTCAATATGTGAAATGACAGGTATGTGGAGTACATTACTTTCCAGAGTTATATCAGCTCCAAGTAGTAATAATTCTTTGATCAAATCTAAATCGTTAAATATCGCAGCTGTGTGCAATATTGTATTACCGTTTCGGTCATTTCGAGAATTAACATCATAATTTTTCTTTTGTAAAAAAACTGCATTATTTGCCTTGAATAAGGCTGCTTGAAGTATAAAACATCACTTAACTGACAACCAGCGCTTATTAAAGCTTCCACCATATCTTCAACATTTGGTTGATTTTCTTTCAATTTGTCAAAAATTAATTCTAAAATATCTTGACAGGGACCATTTGTATGCCACTGATCTATACCCTCTGTTAAAGCATTTATAGACCGAACATTTTTTATTTTAAAATCGGCATTGGCATCTAGCAAAAGTTTGGCCTGATCAAAATACATATTATAAGCAGCAATTGCTAATGGAGTATTTCCCTGCTCGTTTTGAGCATTAACATCAGCACCCCACTTAATGAGAAACTCTGTTAAGAAATGATTGTCATAAAGGCTTGATAAATGGAGTAAAGTTGCTCCAGAACTGGCAACAATATTTTGTGGCTTTACATTCCGCAGCATAGAAACTAGTTCATCATTGCTTTGATTTTGAATCAAGAGTGCAATGTTTTTATCTATATATTTTTCACCATCTTTTTCAACCAACTGAAATAGAAAGGATGCAAACTGTGTTTCATTTATGAACTACTTTTATTTCTTGATGTACTTTATATAAAAATAATTTATAAAATCCAACAGCAACGTTAACAATTATTATGGCAACTAAAACATTTTTATGAAATTACCCCGACAATAAACAACTGTTTTAATCTAGTTTAATAGAAGGGTAGGCTTTTTCAATATTAAGCATTCAACAAGAAAAACTAGATACTCAAAATGAATATATTATAAAAGAATCATGCCTCACACATACTAAATAATAATTATCTTGCAATTGCATGATCAAATCCTAATCAATGTCACAATAATTAAAATTTTTTATTCGCATTATTCAATCAATAGGGTTTGGAAAGTGTTTCATGTGCATAATACATCGACTGAATGCATTTAACAAAATATTTGTTAAAAATTAATATCAGAAATGGATGGTATCAATGGATACAAACAGTCATAAATAAATAGAAAATAAGTGCCCTTCAAGAGTATTTCATATTATAAGTCTTTAAACAACGAAATAGTTTTTAGAAAACTTGTAAATAAATTTTTATACTTACAAACATCTTTGAATCTTTCTTTTAAAGAGCAGAATGTGAAGATATAAGTTACAAAATAAATGTGAGTCTCTTCGAATACTATAGTTTGAAGAAAAATTCTCAGTTGAAGTTACTTTATAAACTTTAACTTGTTCAGTAGACCTAAATATCAATGAATTGCGGGTTTTATACCATCCTGAAAAATCTGCAATAAAAACAAGTTGTAACATGCAATGGGTACGTTCCCAAAAAAATTGAAATTTTTGTTATTATATCTCTATACATACATGATAATTATTTTGATAGATACTAACTAATAATAATATAACGATTTTCTTATGGTACTTTCGTAAAAACTGTAAGTACTGTAACACTGAGTTCAAGTTTTTAGTACTTACATTTTAGTCTCAATACATACTATAGATGTTTTTTCATCACAACTTTTTCTAGGTTAACGTCAGTGATTAGCATTCATATCTCTGCAAGTCGACAATACACATACATAAATATTTAACATAAAATTTTCCGAAAATCAAAAACTTTAAATGTTTATTAAGTGATACCTGTTAATAATTGTTTAATTAAGAATGATTAAGAATAAGAGTTCGATCTGTACACCACTGTACACGGTACGATGCACATTGATGCACATACACCACCATACAAGAATGCCGGAACAGGAAGTGCAAACCTTGAGGAATCGGCGGCGAATTAGAATTTTTATTGATAATTGATAACGTAAAATTTATAAATCATTATTTTTATTCCAATAGCGCACTGATCGAGCCACGAAAATGTGAAAATTTATAAATAAAACGTATACGCGTTTATAACAATAAATATATCCGCAGGAGGACCATGTTATTTATACACGAAATTGTCATTCCGTGTGCACTGCGGTTGAGTTCGAAGCTTTAAAAGTTTATGCTGAGCTTTTTTATATTGTTTATTGGTGTGTCAATCTTTTAAAGTAGTAGAGAGTCCTTTAATTGTTTGTAATTTTATACGATCGACTTTCAGATCTACCCAGAAAAACTAAAAATTCATTCAGTGCACAAATTTGTAATTTAATGATATGTTCAAATGACATTTCTAATCAGCATGACAATATTGAGTTTGAAGTTATGAAAATTTGTACTGCTTTTAAAATATTTCAAAATAAAAGCACAATCCTATAATTTTTGCACAAGACTAGGCAGTTAAAATTGAACAATTTGAGTAAATTATGAAGAATACATTGAGCCAAGATTAGTCAGTGTTAGTAAATGTAATAAATAGGATATTCCAAACCAATCATACCACAATTAATGTAACAAAAGGAAGAAATGATAGTAAATTCAGAAAACTGATATTTTGCCATACTCTGATGATACAAATCTTTTACGTCTTTTTATGACTATATGGATTATTTTGAATTTGATAGATTAGAATAAGTTCATTCTATATAAATATATTATCCTCATTTGTGAATTACATGACAAACTTACATTTACCAAACAGTACAAAATTAAATAAATATTACAATGTATACGTTTAAATTACAAGAAAATCTTTAAAATATGTAAGCTATAGACAAAGTCAACACGATGTACATTATACATGTTATCCTTTTGAGCGAACTAATTTCACAGCATCAAGGAAACGCTTCTTCAAAACGTAATCTTGATAGTAAGGTCGCAAACCAATCTTGCAGCATTTATCTTCAAGCTTCAAAACATCTTCTGTTTTTTGGGCATACTGTGCAATTTTCTCTGCAGATTTTTCATTGGTCAAAATATCAAACAAAGTCTCATTTTCAAAAATTTCATGCTGTTTCGTTTTATGCAATTCTTTTTTCAGCGTTGTATACATAGCTTTCATGTTGAAAAACTGATCACTATTGAACATATCAATCAACATATGAATATGACTATTGAGTGATTTACCAATGGCTTCATTAATTGCAAGTTGACCCAACACTGGATCAAGCAAGTCAAGAGGATTCGACATACTCATGGTTTCTAGGCTACAGTCATAATCATCATCATCATCATCTGGTGTACAAAATATTATATGATCCAATGCTGAATAGCCTTCAACGATTATTCCTATATCTGCGCCATACAGCATGAGAAGAGATGTACATTTTACACGATTATGCATTGGCAATTCTATTTTAATAACATAGTAGAGAGGAGTTCGCCCATCATGGGCTGCAGCATTGACATCTGCACCTTTTTCCAGCAAAAACTGAGCTATTTCTGGATTTCCATGAAGCGCAGCAATGTGCAGAGCAGTTTCATTCTTCTTATTATGAGCATGCACATTGAATACATCAAATGAGTAATCTTTGAAACACTCTACAATACCCTCATTTTTATTCATTGCCAGATAGTGAAGAGGAGTATTTCCATCCACGTCTTTTGCTCCCATATTCACAGTATAAGTTGCAAAAAAACTTGACAAAGTTAATTTACTGCCCTTTGTGAAAATACTGTATAACTTCAATTTTCCTCCGTTGTTATCATTTTGACTATTCCAGTCAGTCTCATGATCAAGAAAAAGTTTCACCATCTTCTCTGCTTCTTCCGTACTGAGCTCCATTGAATCAATTAACATTCTATCGGATACCTTTAAATCACTAAAGTCTACACTGGGAGTGACAAGCTGTAACAAATAACCAATGCATATAATTAAAAACTCATTTAAAAAAACTATTTTTTTTTGTTAAGTAATAAATATCTAATAGCAATGTTGCAGATGTTTAAAGTTTTTGAAAGACCCCATAAAGTTTCATGTGTATTGTATATATGTATATTTTTAAATCAAGTTCGACATGCATTTTACATCCTTTTCAAGAATGTAGAGGAATTAGATTAGATAATCTTTTTTTCACAAATAGAAAATAATATATCTATAATATTTAGGCGGAATAATACTAGAAGTAAACGTATACTACAGACATAGTTTATAAAAAATAAAGATATATCTATAAACGTGAAAG
>JAWWMK010006199.1:0-28894 GCA_035047105.1 Galeopsomyia nigrocyanea
TCCCAGGTTTACCGTGATGCAATGTAATTTTTACGGTGATGATCACCATAATATTTCAGAGAAATTTCTTTCCGTGTGAAAGGATTGGTGATGAAATTAAAAAAAAAATATATGCGGTCCTTTTCAACACTACTGAACCAAATATACTCAGTAGTTTGGTTCGCAATAAGGTACGCTATCTTTTCAAACTTCTCATAATATCATTATTTTTTTATTAACGCTAAATTATAATTGTAACAGGATAATTTATTCTACCAACTGTGTGACCGAAGAATCGTCGACTAAATATGTATACATATTGTACGAATCTGTCATGGATACTTTAATTCTATTGACAGCTACTCGACTATACTATTATAATTATCAAACCAAAAGAGGTAAATTATATAATATCGCATTTATAACGCAGAATAAATTAGTACAATTAGTCACTAGAAAAGATCATTTTAATTCGTAAAAACAATATTGTCGTATATAGGCAATCCGTTGGTTATAAATTATGATCAAATATGGAAAGATTTCAAAGGCAGAGTCCAGATGCTGAATGAAAATATTGAATAAAGTCTTCACGAAGCTTCCGCAGAAATAGCAAAATGCGCTGAAAACAATTCTTGAAGATGTTGGTTAAAACTCAGAAATAAAGTGAAATTATACTTCATATTATTATGGAGCAGGATATAAAGAATAAAAGAAGCTTGCAATATTAATTATTAATTTAATTATATTGTTTAGTTTCCACAAAGAATTACATTTACTCTAAAAAGATACGTTGAAATAAAGTTGTTTAATACTGATAAAGTTATAAAATTCTAACACTCGCAGTAGTCGACTTTCTCGATTATTATGAATCAAATATATAATTTAAAAAAAATTTCCACTCTTCTTTAAAGTATAAGGAAATTCTTTTTTATTGTTACGATTTTATCTATATTTGAACAACTGTTTATAAAAAAAACTCCGAATTCATCGTCGCCACTAAAGCTCTCAGTTGGGGTATACGTTGACATAGATTCGTCGAGACATCTCTCAAATAAATGATATCGTTATCGTAATTAACATAACCATTCGCAAAGAATATAATAAGGAAATTATTCGAGTGCAAAAAGTCTAGACGATTGTTTGAGTACAATGTATTCTAAAAAAAAACGAACAATAGAACTGATAAATTTCATGCTATAAAAAGCCAACGCGCTCAGCTTTCGTTCTAACTTTTCATTAGGACGCTCCGTAAGTATCACTACACTGCGATTAAAATTAAAATTCAAAAAAAACTTTCGATTTATAACTTCTCATCTTGCAGAAAGACAACAACAACAAAAAATGGCTCGTCTCATCGCCGTCGCTTTCGTCGCGGCAGTCTTGACTGTGAACGCAGCCAACTGCCTGATGACACAAGAAGAAGCCAAAGCTTTAGCCATAAAATTATCGACTTTCGATGCTGATACCATCGACCAACTCGGCGTCGATCCGCAAGAAGATCAGCTGAGAAGTTTGACCAACGTTTTCGGCAACAACATAGACGTCCCCGAAAACTCAGCTGCAAACTTGAAAACTTTGGCTATCGAGTCGTTGATCAAGTCCGTCACGAACGTGTTCAATCGTTACCAGGAGTATGAGGCCAAGTTCCGCAAACTCGCCGAAGAATTGCGCGACGTAGACGCGGAAATGACGGAGGTGCACAAGCAACTCTATTACGACGGCGAGCCTAATCTTTTCGACATACTCGCTTACAATAAGGTACGATTATTAATTTTTTTTCGAATTTTTTCAGTTTTATTTCTAGAGATATATTGTGAGTGATTTATTTTTCGTAGGATCCCGTACTGGACTGCGTGACACGCGCGTCCTCGGTAAAATTGATCTATCAACTGTTCAACAGTCTGATTTCCACTGAAATCGAAATCACTGCCATCGAGTTGTACTCGCGCGAGTTGCAAATCAAATTAGGTGAATTTTCAAAACTAAAATCATTTTTTTTATATTTATAAGATAGAAATTTAAGCGCGATTCTAAACTATTATAATCAAATTCACAGGCAAACCCGACAACGTTACAGAAGCCATGATATGGAGCCACTTCGACAATAGAACCAACCACTTGCGCAGAGTGGCTTCGGATGCCCTCGATACTGCAACCCGAGAAATGGCAAAGTGCAAAGCTTAAACGTATTCGCACATTCCGAATAAAATATTTTTGTTTGTACCTTATTTTTTGTAAATAAAAAAAAACAAACAAAAAATTATAAATCTTCTCACATTCTCATTCCCAAAAAAAAAACGTGCGAAAACGTAAATCTTTTTTTGGGGGGTTCGCAGCTTACGCGCGTCGCTCTTATCTCCGAAAGAGTATATAGTAGGAAGCGAGCGAGAGAATATTCGAACCCCCGTACGTGCGCTCGCGCGACAGCTTAAACGGAGGAACGCTAAATCCACCTATCCGGCGTTTAACGGCCCGTGCAAGAAATACAACCTAGTTCTCTATATACCATTGCAGCAACGCCAACTCGGCCGATGGGTTTTGTGTTTTTTTTTTCAATTTTTCGAACAAGTTGGGTATCAAAGGTGTTTCGAATTTTTTTTAATTTCGTGATTGGCGATATGCATATCGAGATATATATTGAAATTGAAATATTATTGTTTAATGTTAGATCAATAGAATCTAATCTAGTCGTACCTGCTTTAGAAATAGTTTTCAAAAAGCATCAAGTTAATTTCATCAGCATCTCTTTCAACGATATCATTTATCAATCAAACTCAATGACTTCATCTATTATCCAAAAGTCACAAAGCATCCACCTAGCGTCGCGACAATCAACGACAAAAAAAACCAAACAATCCAACTTTCAATTCATGCACACACAAAAAAAAGTAGAAAAGCCGTCGCAATTATTTCGCCGAGCACAGTGAACAAAATGAAAAAAAAAAGTCTCATCTTCAGAAAAACTAGAAAGCTAGAGACGCTTGAAAATTAAGGGCGGAAGAGACGCGTATACACATCATCATCTCTTAGCGTTTTCTCTTTCTCTCGCATATTCCTCTCTCTTGCAACCTTTCCGCTGTGTCGGAGGGACGGATTGGATTTCCGGAGTTGGTCGCCGCGGGGCGAAAACGAGCGATTGTTGCGCGCAATACCTTTCTTTCTTCTTTTTTTTTTTTTGCAGCAGCAGCATGGAGAAGGGAGTGTTAATGCACCTTCCTCTCCGCGCTCTCTTGGGCGTTTTAACGAAAGCGTTTTTTAATGCGCTCTTCGAATAATGGCTTTTATGTTGAGAGAGAGACTGCCATTTTTGTATATAGTCGGAGGTGTTAATAGGGAGGGGACTTTCTCTTTTTTTTTACGATGCAATTTGGAAAAAAAGTGACATGAGCTTTATTGTGTTGGTTATTATCGTGAGGAGAAATGAAGATGAGAAAGATCTTTAAATATGACATTTTCGTTCTTGAAAATGTGATGCAAACACGAATAAGTACTGCAAATTACTATGAATGAGAAACGCAAAAGGGTTTTTGAAAAAGAAAGATTTTTTTCTTATTTTTAATAAATTTTCTGATACTTAAGTATAATAAGTAAAAAGTTTTATTATGTTAAGAAATTTTACTCAAAATAAGAAATTCCTTTAAATAAAAATTTTTACATTAGTTTCTTGAACCAAGAACAAAAATACAACAGAAATACGAATTTTTCTTTTTGCAGTGTAGTTGTTTTTACAAAAATTGATTGCATCCCAAAAAAAAAAAAATCGCTAAACACTTCAGCGCAGCGTTGTAAAAGAACACAACACACACACACACACACAAAACGAATGCACAAAGCGAAGCTTGATTGCGCGCTCGCGACAAAAACAATGGACGCGCATGCAGTCGCCGTGAAAACGATAGCTTTTGTCGCGAAACCAGCAGCTTCTTTTTTTTTATTTCGTCACTCCGACAAAAACAAAAAAAAAACTCATTTTGAGAGACTCGATAAATACCGGATAATCAAACAGAGAGAGAGAGAGAAAGGCCTGCAAGCACGAAACAAAAATATTTGCAAGCAGTCAGCGCCATCGCCTACGGCGCGCGAACTCGCATATATACACACTACGAGGGGAGATATTTGCATGAAAGCAAAGTACGTTTTTTTTTGTTGTTGTTTAAAAGGTGTATCTTCCGCAGCCGTGAATTAATTTTATAGCCTGATTGTAATAAGGGAGAGAAGAGATAGAACGTGTCTGCGGATAATGGCCATTTTTTTTTCTCGGTATACGTATAACATTGACTAGTTTGGATTTTATATTATGTTTTCATTGCAATTATAATATCGATATAAATCCAATTACGATATCACATGCAGATACTAGTTTTCGAGTTATGTAAGTTTGGTTCGCACAACTTTCTCGGGCTAATATTTTTCGTATTTTACACTCGTATTTATCATTCATTGCATTATGCAATTATATCGCGATCAAAAATTACACTTGCTCGTTTATTTTGTAAATTATGCAATTAACTCGTGATTTACAGTTTCGGTAAAAATTCTTTTCGTCGTGCAAAACTCCTCCAAAAACATCGATACTCCAGCAATTTCACACGTTATATCGTGTCTCATTTATACCCCTAAAATTCATTGATAACGTCGAACTGGAAACAAGCGAAAATTTCAATAGAGAGAGAGAGAGAGAGAGAGAGTAGACTGTGAAAGGGGAGGAGTGAGAGGTTAATCGAGCGAAGTCGAAATGGCGAGCGAGCTGAACGTACAAGACGCATTGTTCCTATTATATATAGCTATACGATGCGTTTGACAGTTGACAGTGCTTTTGGGCGGCTTTGCCTCTCTCACCCTCTATTATATAACGACCGTTAACTGTCGCGGACAATCGTAGTTCGTAGACTATCTTTTTGTGCTTCTGATTACAACTACTAGTTGATGTAGTTTTGCTAACTCTTTTTTTTTTCTTCGTTGAACCTTTGAAACTTCGAGCAAAGCAAGACACATTTATCATTTGAAGTTTTTAAATTTTCAAAAGTGTATATATCTTTGAGAGTTCATACTTTTTAAATTGAAAGTATATCATTCGCCCGAGAGAAGAGAGAGATTACAAGTTCTATATCACTGTCTCTCTTTCTCTTTCGGTCCCCAGAGCTTTTTTTGCATTCCGTTTGAAGAACGGCGGACTTTTCTTTCTTTTTTCTTGACTTTTTAAAACTGAGGAACTTCTTTTTGGTACGCTCGCTCGCTCCTTTGAGACACGACTTTTTCTCTCTCTCTATCCAAAGTTTATATACTTGTTTAACGAGAGAATTTTAAATCAAATTAATAATTAATAAAAAAAAAAAGCGATTTTAATTCGTCAGGAGTGAAGCGTTCCGATTTTGATATTACGAACAATAACTTCTCATCAGCTCTTATTACCCAGCACACAAATCACCTTCGGCATCGATGCGGGTGAAAGGCATCCCAACGTTTGGCTGGATATTAAAAAAATATCTATCCGTAATCTATCTTATCCGGCGCGTGTCTCTCCGGATTTTTCCCTTTCTCTCTTTGGTCCGCGCTTCGGGTGTTGCCATGGAGACGACGTTGCACGCCGACGGCTAAAACCCTCCTCCTCCTTCCTTCCTCTTTTACGTATTAACGAGGGGAGGTTTGCTGCTGCTGCTGCTGCATGCGATGCTGTATATGTGTATATATGTGAGACGTTTGTTTGTGTGGCTGCTGCCGTTGCAACGGAAGATGCTACTATTCTATTTTGGTTCTGATTGCGAGACTCTTGTTGTCTAACTTTTGGATGGTTATGGCTAGACGTTGATGGGAGGTGGTTGGCGATTTTTTTTTTAGTTTATACTGTTTTGGTGCGCGACCCTTCGTGAGACAGTTAGCAGGGGTTAGTGTCTTTCACTTGTGATGTATATAGTTGTTGCGCCAAATGCCTTTCCACTTTCCAGTTCGAACTCAGTTATGAGTTTCGTGTGTCTGTGGCGACGAGATATTGAGGCGGTATATATACTGTTCGAGTTGGATTTTGAAAGACGTAGTTTTGTAAATAATGGATGTGAATAAAATATTTTTTTACGAGACAATACGAGTTGAATTTGCTGGTTTGCGTTGAAAATTAAAAAAAAATTATTTAATAATAAATACTGCGATATTAAGTTTATAAGAGATAACTTATCATTGTATTTAAATTCGTCAATAAGTTAGATGCAGGTTGAATTTTGGAAATTGAGCATTACGATAATTTATTAGTAAATTAGCAAAATTGCGCCAATGAACAGTAGTCCTATATGTACAACATAACATTTTATGATACCGACGTGTCATTGATAAATCAGACGATCATTTCATTTTCTGTTATTACATTTACTCAATTATTTTATCTATTGATGGAAATTTCAACCTACCACCTGGTGGCACGTTATTAAAACAATTGTCAGATCTGCTTCGGTTTCACACATAAATTATTGCGACTGTGAAATGATAGAAAATAAATTTACTAATTTTTAATGATTGTTTTTACACATTTAATGTTTTGTTTTTTCAAAAGTCATTGATGATAATGTAACATATTACTGATGACTTCCATTATACATCCAAAAGTTCATAAAGTTCCCTCCACCCTAATCTCAAAAAAATAAATACAACTACATATCGGTAATTGGCTATTCAATCCATCTCGCAAACATTACGACCTCGGAAGTTAGTATTCGGCAAAAACAAGTAATAAAGAAATCCAAGACACTCGCTTTCCCTCTACTTTAACGCTTCTTTCCCCTTTTATACTCCTTCTCTCTCTCTTTTTTTTTTTTTGGATTCCCATAGAGCGTGTCAGCTCAGCAGTGTCACTTGTAAATCTCCCTAGGATTTATTCGCTCGGAAATAAAGCTGCTTTGACAAAAATATGATTACATATATACGCGGGGAAGAAACCGTGGCAGTCTTTTTTTTTTGTGCTTTTTCTTTTGCACGCGCGCGCAAGGAGAATACAGAAGCGCTTTACTCTTCGTCGTGAATGGAAATATGATTATGGACGTATAGAGTTGAGCTTCTTGATATAGAGATTCCTTTTTTGTTCGCGGTTAAATATGTCAAAAGAGCAACGTACCGGACGTCGAATTTAATCAGGATTTTCTATGAAATTTTAATTAAAAATGTGCATACGTTTTTCATACAAAAGCGTGGTGGTTACCGATAATTCACAAAATACCAAAATATACGCGATCAAAGAGCGACGAGACGGCCACATATGTGCGCAGGCGTGCATGTCACATAAATTAATTCACGTCAACGTCACGTCATACACGTGTTCACACATCAAAGGACACATTCGTCGCGATATATATATATTTTTTTATCATCCGCGTTTTCAATATAAACTTGTTATACACTCGGATCGATTGAAAGACTTTTTATAGTCGCGTGAAAGCAAAGTTTTTTTTATTTTCCCTTCCTGTGTTATCCGAAGCGCATCATCAAACGAAAAACAGAGAGAGAGAGAAAGAGGAAAAGCATTATAATCAACTAATTCAGCGTAATCGATTTGCCAAGTTCGAAAAGAAATCAAACGATCCTCTGTCTCTATCTCTCTCGAAGAGCAAATCAACCTTGAAAAATCAACCCGTCAAGAGAGAAGAGCTTTTCTCTCTCTTTCTCTCTTCGCTAAAACGTTCGTGTATACGAGCAAATAATATGATGAAAGGAGGAGAACAGAGCTGAACCGGCAGGGAAAAGGGATTTGAAAGTGAGCGTGGAGAAGCCTCGTTTCGTTATTCATGATACTCTTGGGCGTGCGAGAGAGGACAGTTTTGTTGCTCTGCCTCTCTATAGTAATTGATTGGCTAAGTGTGTTCTTCGTCGCTTTTAGTGTTTCGCTTGTTGTATGACGGATCCTAGACGTTTTATAGTTGATTGAAAGTCGCTGTTAAAGGGGTATCGATTTGAACGGTAACGTACTTATTTTGACGTTTGGCGAACTTTTTTTCATTACAAGTAATTTTAAGATAAATATCGTAAAATTGATAGAATGAATATTTAAAGTCAATCGAAAAGTTAAAAATCATAGTAAATGGGCAGATCAGATAGGACGAAAAGACCAATTTTTGTAACCTTTTGTTCAACCTTTTGAAATTCATAATTTACATAGGCTTACTTTCACTCTTATCTTATCGCTGAATGTTTTTGATTATGCTGTCTTTGTAACATCATTCCAACTAGCGACTAATTTTGGAAGCAATTTAAAACTTTTTAATGACAAGCATGATTTTTATGCAATTTTTTTTAAATATTCTACAATGTTGTATGCAAGCAATGACTTTTAAAACACTGCAAAAAAAAATCTCAGAATCATACAATTTCGTAGGCAAAATGTGATCCACTGCGAATAAATACTAGAGATTACTAAACTGTGAAACCAAAAACGGTAATTGAAATAAGAATTTTGTTGATTTATTTTCAATTCTGAAGTAATCTTCGTCTAATTAAAAAAAAGTTTTCTTATGTGAAGAAATAATATTGAAGTTAAGAAATTATTTTTTAAACAATAATATAGTTTTTACTAATAAGTTTTAAGTAAAAATGAGAAATTTCTTAAAATAAGAATATTTTGTGGTAATAGTCAAAAAAGGCAAACAAGTGAATTAACTATTCAAGTAAAAGTCAAATCGATTCGAAAATATCGCAAAGCACATACGACCAAAAAAAAAATAACCCATCACTCTGCCAAGTGAAAAAGGAGAAGGATCCTCATCGCGCGGAATTAAACGACGCACAACAAGATAAAAAAAAAAAAGGCCGCAAACGGGCTAAAAGTCGTCTTCGCCGTCGTTGTCGTCGTGTAGGGAATTGATACCCATGAACCGTGAACTTGCCTCTCGCGCGCGCTTTACGTATTAACGAGCCCTCAAGGGGGGTCGGAAACACATAGCCCAGGAAGAAGGGTTATACGACCCTTTCGATCTACTATATATATGGACTTTACATGCAGGGAAGGCTTTTTTCTTCAAAGAAAGTATTTTTTTTTTCTTTCACGCGTCTCGAATATGCGGAATATTCAATGTATATTGACTCAGGTGAGATGGCGTCGAGGGACTTGCTTTTGCTCGAAGGATGCAAGTTTCTTTTTTCGGAAGCTCCTTTGTGTACTCTATAAATCTGGGGGGTCGACTTTCTTTTTTTCTTTTTTTGCCGAGGGCCAAATGGAGCTGACACATTGTCGTGTTTGTTGGGGTCAGCCACGGGGAAAAGTTTCATAAAATATTTAAGCTTGAGATGTGTATCATAAAGTTACCGTGTAAAACATTTATTTATAGTTTTTTTTTAATAAATCATTTTGTAAATGTTTTATAGCATTGTAACAGTTCTGTACTATTCTTGTTGCTGTTAGCATTGTTTAAACATATGAACAAGCATATGAAACAAATATAGAAACAGTACTTATAACTATTATTGATTTCTATTTCAAAACAACTGTTTCTTCAAGAAATGTGTCATTCTCAAATCGTGTACATGTAGTCAAAATTTTATGAGGAAAAAATGTTGAGCGATTTTAAGTAATATTGCATTTTTACGCAATAGTTTTGCGCAATTTTCGTTGCGAAAGAATGTCAGTCAAGCAACAGCTGACTCCGTTACTTGGAAGGGAAAAAAGGCTTGTTTCTTGCAAATACTTTCTGCCATACGTTTTATAGCTGTAGGAGGTAAGCTCTTAAAAAAAAATTGGGACAACTTCATTTCGCGCTGAAAAAAGTAAAATTCAAATTCTTTTACTACTGTTTTACCTGTTTGAATAGTTCTTATAAGTTAAATTTCTAATCATTAAAAACATTTGAATTAACTGCTTGTCTCTGTACATAAAACAATTCAATTCAGTATAAATGCATCTGCGAAACATTCATCATTCAGCTCACGTACACGACCAAATTTAAATTCTTCGTCCCGATTTGTTCTGTCGTCGCACATTGCACGTGCAAGGGCCAAAAAAACGTATCTTTCCAAAACAAATCGCAGGCAGGCAACAAAAGCTCAAACAAATGTCTGGCAATAAAGAAAACTTTGCTCTCTTTGGCTTGCTTGCTTGAGAAGAAGCCTTAGGAAGTAACAAATCCGTTACGAATCGCCAATTTACACGAGGCACGTCGAATTTTCTCCCCAACAGAGACGTATACAAGAGCGAAAGCAGAGCGATGACGCGATTAGAATTAGGACGTGCAGCGATCGATCTTTTTTCTTCTTCCCTTCGGCCATTTTTCTCTCCACAACTTTCGCACTTTTTCACTCCGCTCTACCCGGGAAATTGAATATCCAAGTTGCGGACTTTTAGGTTCCGACTGCAAGGATATTTGTCTCGTGACTTTTTTTTTCGTCGAGTGTGTTTGTGTGTGTGTGAGAGAGAAGGGGGTTTTTATTTATGGCTATGTGCGATGACGACTTACATCCGTTAGAGCTATTTTCAAGAATGATGCCTGATGTATTTGTCGGTGATTTTTTTTTTGCGTTTATGGTTGCATTTTTTTATGGCGGAGAAGTCTGCGCGATTGCAGTTTAATGTGTGGAGTATGGTTTTGAAAAGGAAACGGTTAATAATTTTTTAGGAATAATTTCAAGTTTTTTTTCCATTCGACATTCCGCGAAATTACGAAACGCGGTTGAAAACAAAGTTTGCAATAAAATTTGAAAAATCAATAATAAGGTTGGAAAAATAAAAAAAAAATCAATTCCAAGAAAGCGCAAAAGTTTAAAAAATGTGAAATTCGAAATGAGCCGAACTGAATGTATCAGCTTTAGTTTTGAAAAATATTGAATGTCTAATTAAGAAAGTGATAAATTTTATTTTAAGATGGAAAATTAGTGACAATACTGAAGTAAAATATATGTCGAATTCACTACAGCTGATCTTGCCAAAGAAGGCGGACAATCAGTTATTCCTTTCATCGATACTCAAGCTATGCCGGCCAATGGACCTCTGTCATGGAATGTCGCTCTACATTAGAGGACAACTTGGTTATGGGGGTTTCTTAGCAATCAAATTATATACTTTCGATTTCCGACTGTTTGTCGATGTGGGCTTATTCTAATTGTAAACAAATCAAGTTCAATGTCTTGTATCAATAATCAAATGATATTTAATAATTTTTGTGTATATATCGTGAAATAATAATTCTTTTGTTTTCGCGACAATTATAACTCTTGTAAATGAGAAATGACAAATACGATGAGATTATAGAAAACAAAAATTGGATTTGTTTCTAATGTTGTTTGTAGCTCTCCCAATAGTAAGTACGGTGATTCAACGAGATAAATTAAAAATTTTTTCGGAGATCATTATTAGGCGCAATTATTTTCAATTATTAAAAAAAATTTGATGGTCAAATAAAATAAAAACACGTTCACCAAACAATTTCCAAGAAAATTGACGATCGCATAACATACTAGCACAAAAGCATTATTTTACGTAACCCACTTTGAATACCAAACTAATTACAAAATGATGCAAATTACGTCGTACAGGTTAAACCCTCGACAAAAGCCAACGAGAGAGAGAATATCGCCATGCAGAGTGCCACTTGAAAATATTCCTCTGTCCGCGTGCTCGTGCGCGCTCCATTCAGTGGACTGCTAACGAAATTACCAGCATTTCCTGAATTACTCTTTCAAAAGCACACTCGAACTCGTAGCTCCACTCGTGTGCATAGATATATGTGTGTAAAACGCACACTAACCCATATTTTACATGAGCGATCATCAAGAAAAAAAAAAGAGCAAGTAGGGGACGAGCACAACGCAAGTCGTTCGAGTGCGTGAGGAGCAATTAGCGCTATGCTACTGTAGGTAATTGACCATGCGAAGACAATTGAGCTGAAAAAAAGGAAGAAGAAGAAGAAGAACGCGCAGACTAACGAGTTGTATTATGCAAAGTCGACCGATTGATTCGAGCGTATGAGCTACTTTTTTTTCTTCCTTCTTTTCTGTCTGCGGTTCTCTCGTGTTGACCTTTTTTTTTCTTTTACTTCTTTCGCGAGGGAGAGTTTCGACGATTTGCATGGGTTTTATATTGTTCGGTAATTGGAGCGCGGGAGAGCTGCTTTCGAGAATAGAAATGTTCTCTTTTTGGGGCTGATGTTTGCTTCGCTTTAGAATGTTTTGAAATTTTTTGTTTGAGTGCACTTTCTTTTTGTATATGTGAATAAAGTTAATTTGGTATTGTTGGTTGTGCTCCGAAACCGAAATTCGATTTTCTTTTATATTGCTCTAATTTATTCGGAGTTGCTATATCGATTATCATAACCAAATAATACGCATCTTGAATACTTCGCTAGATAAGCGTAAATTATCTATAATTTTAGTAAATATTCCTCCTAAAAATGACACTTTTCATGAGTGAGTCACTAATTTTGACAAGTACTTCAAATCGATGTATATATAATCGCATTTGATATCATTTATGTCGTTGTTGTATACAGTTTGAAATCGCCAAAAATATATATCCAACCAATGTAATACTTTTGATTAATTTACTCAATTTATTCAGAAATGGGTACAAAGTAAACAATTAAAAAATGACACCTTATCTATTGAAAAACATCAGCTGCTAACTGATCTTCCTGTTGGCTTAGTTAAGTTAATTGGGCAATAGATTCTGCGAATTGAATAATGTAACAAAGTTTAATGTTTAACTTTCTGAAATGCGATCTAGGCATTTTGAATTGGTGATATGGCTGAAGAAATCATCGAGGAGTATTTAAAAATCAACTTGGCTCATTTATGACTCAAGCGGTTTGCGCCGATATAACGACGATAAAATTTAGAGTGAATCTCTTCTTATAAGTTGAATACTGTGTGTTAAAAGTAATAATTTTTAGTATAAAGTCATTACGCAAAGTAATCCAAATAAAAATGGGGCGGCTGTTGGGATTGATCATTGGAATTTTGCTAACTTCACATCAACTGCGAAGTAGTGTCGCTTTTGATCCTATTGGTATAGCATCGTGGGTCATAACAATCGGTCTATTTGAAGTTGTTGGAAGATAATAGAAGTTTTGACGAAGTGGCTTCATTAATTAAATATATGAATCGAGAAATTCAAAATGATATGACACGCGTAATAGATATTTTGAAAGACTTGCCAAGTATTATACGACTAGAATTGAAGAAAGAGACTCGAGGGCCACTTTTCATTGATTGAACAAGTTTTTGAAGGGGTAACGCGAATGAAAAAAGAAATAAATGAAGGTAAAATCGACCGAAACAACAGTAGATACCATACGTTTGCATTGAAGGAGGCAGATATTGACCATAGTACTTATGGAATCAGACGCATTTTAACTGATGAGGACACTGCATTTGCATTGAAGCAAAAGTTTATTAAGGCGTCGTAGGTAACATACTTTTTTTTAAATGAAAACAGGAGTTTATGATCAACTAATAAGTGTACGAACTGCAAAAATTATTCGTTCAAGCTCTGTTATCGGCCCACACAGTTATGCTCATCCGTGTCACTATTGCAGTTGTTTTTGCGAAGAAGAATATTTTGTCAATGATTGATTCGTTTTATCGGATACTGACGAAAACAAGTAAGACTTGAGTGTATTATCAGTGTAGCTCCGCTCAATTCGCTGGGTTCTATCAATTGACATTCATGTTTGAATTTTAGAGTTGTTACAGGCGCCAAATTCGTTCTGCAAGAAAATATGGATATGCTTGAATGGATAAATATAGTGACCGTTTGTACAAATGTAAGTAACAACATTCAACATTTTCTCAAAACTCATCATCATCACATCAATAATACTGAAAATTTTGTAGAACGATAAAAATGCCTAGAATCGATATCTCTCGGTTGTTCCGAAAAACGAATCAGCGGTAAATTTCCATTATGGTAAAGAAGGAAGCAAACATCCTCTGTTTTCAATTTCGTTTTGTTTTCCTCAAGTTTACAGTTCATGTGACTATTGCGATTGCCTTTGCGAAGAAGATGAATTTTTTATAGATGAACAATTTATTATGTCTGATATTGAGTCAAATAAGTAAGATTGGTTCGAACATCATTTTTGTTGAGTCGAATCAGCTGACATTCATGTTTGAATTTTAGAGTTATTACAGGCGCCAGATTCAACATGGAAGACAAGACACTTCGCATTCATATTCAACCAGCCAAGTTAATAACAAATGGAGTGATTGATAAAAATACGCTTGAATGGAAACCTTCAAGACCAAGTAAAAGCATTGCTTAACTTTTTTTTAGTAACGGGATAAGACTGATTTTCTTAACATTGAGCTCTTTCATCCATTACAGTTGACAAGAAAAGTTGCGTTAAAATTTCTTTTGAGGAATACAATAAATTTGCTTTGACGCCTGTGATAAACACTGATGGCCGTGTTGTAATCAGCCTCAAATTATCAACGAATCTTGAGGATAAAATAGCATATTTACATGTAGGAACTACGGTGTTTAATTTTAAAACTGTAGTCTTGGATATGAATCACTTCAGTATGATATTCAGAACAAGGGACGAGCCAACGTAAGTACAATTATATTTTTACTTTAATTTACGGTTTCAAAAAAACAGTTTTCTGTTACGTCCACTAGATCAAAAAAGGAAAATAAACCCGATTCCATGGACGAATAATACATTGAGTTGACTCCAACTAGTCTTGCTAAAGATGGTGGGCAATCAGTAGTTTCCTTCATCGATACTCAAAGTGTAACGACTAATGGACCTCTGTCTGGAGCATCGCTTTACATTAGAGGACAGCCTGGCTTCGGAGGCTTCTTGGGAATAGAATTATACACTTATAATGTACGAAAGTACATCGACGTTCAAGCTAAGGTTTGAGTAAAAGCTTGAAAGTCATTTGTATATATAGCTGTACGATAATTAATTCAAGTATTATAAATTATTTAATCATATTTTTACCATTTTCGAATCAATTTCTAGCAAAAAAAAAATATACGTAAAAAATAAAAACGACATAAAATTAGCAGTATCCTATACAGCTCAAGAGCTACTTTTCTAATTGAATACAAAGCGTATTTGGAAAAAAACATCTCATTTTCCCACATAAAAACATCTCCATAAATAACATCAGAATCCCAAGAAAAAAAAAGAAGAAAAGCTACGCATTCGCAGCCTCATCTAATTCAATCTCTCCCCCATTCCCCTAAACTTTCTAGCCGCGCGAGGAAACTTCGTCGCAGCACGATAGCTGAATCGAAGTAAAGTAAATCCCCAAACTAAATTATGCAAAATCAATTTAACCGCCGCACAAAACGCCTCACCCTCGATCCCTCTACGAAAAAAAAAAAAATGACAGAACCCCCGAAAAAAATCTTAAGAGGCTTCTACTGCGGGGAGATGTGTAAAGGTGACGAAGTGCCATCGTCAAAGGTTATACGATCGAGTCAAAAGACCCACAGACAATTGACAGCTTCCCGACGACGGCGTCGACGCTCGCGAGTGCTTATTACTTAAAGGAGCACGAGCAACGCCAAATGGACCCATATATAGTGTCGGAAGGGGGAGAGAGCGTAATTTGCAAATGGAATGCTTCTTCTTTATTCTCGTTTCTTTCGGGTGTCGTATATACGTCGTCGATTTATGCGGGCGTGAATTTCGCTCTTTTTTTTATTTTATTATCTTTTTTTTCCCTTCGTTGTCGCACTTCCGCGTTGTTCTTTATGATTTGTTGTGGTTAGAGCGAGATTTATGTGTACTGCTGTTTGTCTCGGAGATTATTGAAATGGGATGTTAATTGAAATCAATAAATTTTTTGTTGAATCTTTTTCAAAGATTTTTATCATCGTTTTGAAAAGTTATTAGCATTACCAACTCCCCACTCAGGAAATCTGATTAAACCGTCAGATTATGCAATCACGCGAGAGATTCAGTCTAATTATTCAAAAGTTGGCAAGTGGATCGATGTAATCCTTCCCTTTTACTCTCCCTTTGAACTTTCGTTCAAGAGATATAGTCTGTATTTGCCCTGTCGACTATACTTTTCGGGATTCCTCTCGCGTCGAACTAAAACATGCTCGTATCTCAGAGCCGATGATCGAGCTTAATTAATTGTCTCTCCTCGTGGAATAAATGGCTTCCAATATCCGGTTTCTCGTACAGCTCAACTGTACTTCCGGCCTAATCCTGTTTTGGCCTCTGGCGCTTCTCTACTTTGGAATTTTTCTTCTTTGTTTCCAAGGGATTATTTTTCTTTTCTATATAATTTCTCATTGTACGCGCTTCTCATTATTATGCAGAACTTTTTTTTATCGATTTTTCATTAGCTCTGTTAAAGTGCACCGCCTCGAGCTCCAATTACAAGTGTATATATACAAAGTTTTATGGAAGAGCCATTATACTACAAACTTCGACATTAACTCTTTTAAAAATCCTCACTGTCGTTTAAATCTACGAGAACAATGAACATTTCAATGATAAATTGCAACGCAGATCCGAATGCCAAATGTAAATTATAGCTCTTAAACCAAAGCGTGACGCACGCAGATGATGATACTGTCGTTCCCAAAACTTCATTATTCAAATTAAATCAAACTTGTCCTCCCATATCTCGCAAAATCCAAATGATGCAAGCACCTAAAATTACAAACGCGCGAACGCAGACACACACCATTAGCGCATATGTAATGTGCACTGAATCTCGTATATCCCCATCTCTCTCAACTTAATATGAATCCCGTCGTTGGTATAGGCTTCAATTTATCAAGTCTCTCTCTCCTCGTCGGAGAAGGAGAAATCCAACTCTCAGAACGGTATTTCCTCTTTCGATCTTGCGCAGCGCGCAAATTGAAATACTTGGGATAGTTCGTCAATCCTAGTTTCTCTCTCTACCCGACCGAAGACGTGACGTCTTGTGGCTCTATTATCGTTAAGGACTCTCTCGTCTAATAACTTTTCGTCCTTGTATAAGTTTGCTCGTTATATTACGAGCGACGCGAGATTTATGCCGCTCTGGCTAATCGCGCCTATGCCTTGCAAAAGGGATAAATTGGATTTTGACTTTGTCGGTCATTGTGCGAACAAATGTGTATGGACGAAGTTTCTTCTAAGGAGGGGGGCAAAGAGAGTTGATGGTGTTGATTCTAAGCCGAATGCGCGAGGAGGGCGACGACTTTTCTCTCTAGTTCGTTCGTTTTGATTTACTGCTTTCTGTGCGCGGGAGCTTTGGGCTTTGATTGTAAGCTCCTGATTATTATTATTATTATTATTATTATTGTTTTGAAAGTTTGATCGCGCGGAGCACAATTTGGAGCAGTTGGTTCAATGCTGGGGAGTGGAGATGGAATGAGAGATTTCTTAATGAAAAGGTTATTCATGTGAAAATTTCATCGTTTCTGAGATGCTGAAATGTAGTTACGAGTGAATTCGATTTGTAATGAATGCTTGAATCTAATAGTACGTTTAATAACTTCCGTTTTCTCAAAATGCAACTTCATAATTGCGATTTTCGAGAAATCAAAACATTCTTTTTTCAACTTCGACCCAAAATTAAACTTTAAAAATCCAACAAACTTCCGAAAAATAGCTCCTCTTAAAAAATTCAAAAGTACGCGAACAAACTTTCAGACGAAGTGCAAAATATACGCGTCAACGAAGTAAAATTTCAAAAAGTATAACCTAACTTTTCACACGCAATTTACTTCTACAAAACTGCACTTTCAAGCGTGAATTTATTTTTCCCTACTTTGTTTTCTCTCGCGTCAGATATAAACTTCAAAAAAAAAAATCGTTTCCCCGTCGCGATCGTAATCGTAATTCTAGTAGACGCATCATCATCACCATCACTACCGCATACGCAACTTTACAACTTCCCCCCACTTTAATGCACAAAATTGCTCTTATACAACACGCACTCAAGATTCTCGCGCACGCGCGCGCAAAAAAAGACAATATTCATAAATAGCTAAAACACCTCGACAAAACAGGTTTTTCGTATAATACAATACGGAAGTGTGTATCGTGTATAATATCGTATATCGGCGTCTTCATCCGTTAATGGACGACGGTCCGAGAGATCTAATTTACTCTATACATCCATCGCAGCTGCGCCTCTCTCGTGCGTGATAGATATCGTACGAGGGATGATGATGATGATGCCTTGTACTCCAAGCAAACGCCATATGATGTTTGACTTTTGACTTTGCGTGGGTGTGTATATGTGTGTGTGTATAAGAGGCACACCATGCGGGCTATTTTTCGATAGTTGGGGGATTTTCGTTTTGAATTGCTGTAGAGGTTGAAGTTTATATAAAGGGGGGAATATACGATTATCGTAAATGTGATTGTACATTGAAAATACTAAAGGTTATATGTATGTAAACGTAATTTATCGATTTTTCAATTTTTAAAAAGCAATCACGTTTGTATATTCGAGCTTACTCACGATCAAGTCCGAGTATCGAGCAAAACCACAATTGTCATTACCTGCAACAAACAAAACCAAATGATCAATTACTCAAATTGAAACACACAATCATTAATACGTATAATTCAAACGCATCGTTCAGTGTGGGTATTGCGGCTAAATCAATTTTGACATCAAAAGAGATGAGCGGCGGCGAGGACGGGCAATCAACGAATTTAATTCGAATTCGCCAATCGCTCCGAAATCAATTAACCAATTAATAAAAGAAGAAGAAAAAACGAGTATATTCCCACGGGATAACATCCGCAGGCGTACAAAGCTTTTGTTTGCATGTGCGTCAAAATAAAAAAAAAAAAGGAAGACAGGCTTGACTCTTTGTCTCGAGTGAAGTAGCAGTAGCAAGCAAGCAAGCAGCAGCTCCGATCGCGACGCAATCAATTACAGCCAATCTCAGGCAATCAGCCGACACAGAGAGAGAGAGAGAGAGGAGGAACGAAGTCGCCTTTAAGCTCGATCGCTTTGAGTGCTTGCTGCTTGGTTGCTTCCCTGCGTGTACTTACACACGCAAAATTTATTGTCTTCTCGTGATGGTCGGCTGTTCGATTTAAACTTCGTTCGCCATGTTGTATTTCTTTCATTTTTTTTCGGGGACGAAGGAATTGTTGAGAATTTTTTTTTCAATATTTGCGATTTTATTTGCGCTACAAATAATTTCTAGATATTGCTGCTTGTACGAATCATTTTTTATTAGTGAAGATAATTTTTCTTAAAATAAGATTTTATTTTTCTTAAAATAAGAAAAAAAGTTATAAATGTAAGAACATTTTTTTTAAGAATGCAGGAAATGTGAGGACTTTTTTTATAGTTCATTATTTTTACTTTTTTAAATTAAATATAATCCGATTTTACTCATAAGAATTCACGTCATGTAAATGTTTCAATTTATGTAAGCCGTAAAGACGAATAATTAGCATCCTTTTCATAATCGCATTAATTCCTTTAAAAAAAAACACATTTTTCGCTTTCACCCAACTTACGGTTTGACTTTCAATTCACGAATTTACCTTCAACGAAAATTGCCATCTGCAGAGCTCGTAATTTCTTTTGAACCGACTTACACCTGCGTAAATAAGAAGTTTCCGCCCAAGAAACGTCTAATTGAAATATCATCCCTCAAAAAGCATCGCACACATACATACATCTTCGCGCACGACATCATCCTCAAGAATGAACTATAAAAAGATCAAAAATATTTTCTTCAATAGACAGAGAAAGAGAAAGAGAGAACTTTTGCGCAACCCGTCGGTCTCTATTTATTTGCCTCACCCCCTTTTCATTCTGCCTTTTCTCCCTCGGCAGCGGCCTCGTAATTAGTCTGAAGAGTCCGCGTGGGCTCCTTTCATTTTCGCGACTTATATCTCGGGTAGAAAGTCTCTCGCCAAGAAAGAGAGAAAGAATATATAGTGCACCGAGAAAAGAGAGTCGAATAATAGGCTACGCCAAGTATGAAAAAAAAAAAAGACTCGTGCGGAGTTCATTTGTGTGTCTGTATATATATACGTGCGTGTGTATGCGAGCGGAAAGCCGAGACCTTATGGAGCTATATACGCGACGAAATAATTTAGCTTGGTGAGCCCGCCACTTGGAAATTGTGAAATATGTGCAGCCCCTAGCCACGGGTATAATATACCTATACTGTATGTGTGCTCTTCGTCCAAAATTTACTTTCATCAAGCTTCTGAATAATTATGACTTTTGCCAACAATTGAATATAATCTCGGTCGTGCGTTTTGGTGAATTATTCGACAAAAAGAAGTACAATTCACTTGTATTTCAACGCTCGACAGTCTCATCCCACACGTACTCTTAGCACTGCAAGTGATGAATCAGAATAATTGAAGCTCCTAATCCCCCATGTGTGTATGTGTGTAACAAACTAGGAAAATGTTTCATCAAGAGAGAAAGACAAACGTGACACTCGCACGCACGAGCGGCGCACACAAGGGAGTCTGCAGAAATTCTGGCAAGAGATGCGTGCGTGGGTGACTTTTGGGGCCTATCCGGTTTCTACTCCCTCCCTTTTACCATCATGTCAGGTATATAAAGGTTTCTCTCTCTCTCTTCTCTCCCGTCGAGTTTTAAGTTTCACGAAACAGGCTGACTAAGGTTACCTTCAACACGCGACACTTCACGCACTAAGTAGCTTCGCGGTCTGTTTCCTATACATATATATATACTGTACCTTACCCTTTTTTTTTCTCTCTTCTTCTTCTTCCTTGTTACATTATTCGCTAGCCTGCAGTGAAAATTGTCGAGAAGAAAAGAGCTTTAATTGCGCTCGCTCTCTCTTTTGTAATTAGTGTCCAACTCCTTCGTTTTCTTTTTTAGTGAGAATTGAGAAAGAGTTGATTACACTAAGGTATAATTAATTGCAGGCACGGAAAAACAATTATCACCTCTCGCGATAGATAAAATGTCGATTGAAAAGCTGAGTTCGCAGACACACTTTTTTTTTACCCTTTGCAATCGGGTGTGTGTGTGTGTGTTTCGCTCAAGGCGAGTTCATTTTATCTCTCACCCCCTTCGCTACGTTACTTCAACATCTTTTCATTATCGGTGAACTGTAGGATGTCACCGCGTCGAATGCTTTCGGTTCTTCGATGCTGCCGGCGACGACCTTCGATTGAAAGAAGCCTATATAGATATATATGGGGTTTCTTTTTTGTCTCTTTTGTTTTAGTGTGCGTGATTTTTTTTCCTCTCTTTTTCTTTATTTCTGCTCCTTTCTCTTTTTTTCGTGCGGAGCTGCGTTGCTGCTAAGGTAGGTTGGGTTGTGTTCGCGGTACGTTGCTTTTGTGTTTCTATGTGGATTGATATATGTGTGTTGTAGTGAAAGGCTGTTTAACGTTCCTTTTTTTTTTGTTCGGCGGTTGGAGTGATTAACATTCGTTTTGATTTTGATGAAAACAGCGTTTTCTTGTGACTATTGAAGTCTAAAAACTATTGTGAACGTCAATTATCTTAAGTACTTTCGAAAAGATGATTTAGATTGATGACAGGCACTCATACGTCATTAAATTTTTTTATTATTATTATTTATTCCTTTTGTATTTCGAATTTCTACGACAAGTAATGAGAACCAGACTACAAAAAAGTATACTTAAATTTGCTACACAGATAAATCAATTTTTCTTAAATTGAGAGAATTTTTTGTTACATAAAGATTTTTTCTTTCTTAAAGTAAGATAAATATTCACAATTTGAACCATTTTTTTCAAGAATGCAGTCTATTAAAGAACTTTTTCATAGTTTAATAAAAAAAAAAGCAAAAGAAAAAATTGTAATCATAATGGTTCAGATAGACTACATGCGTCATTGCAAGTTGAATTTAATTACTAAATTGTAGTCGGATTATGTCGTACATGCTTCGAGTTGTCGCGTATGCTCCATGTAATCGATAACGAAGCTTTTAAAAATCCATTAAAAACCTTTTGTTTCCCACCAGCCATTCATTCAATCAAAAATCAAACATCACAAACATAGCTTTTACTAGAAATCACAATTCCAACCAACATCATCGCACGTTGATCCGCACGTCAGTTGAATTTTTCCATTTTCTTTCTCCATCAGCCTCTATAACAAAAATCGATAATCCCTCGTTCAGCGAGTTAATACCTACTCTGAAAATGCAAAATCACCACTTAAGCCGGCTGCCCGAGAGAGGGGTATATATAATAGTAGTTGGCTGTTCGCGCATGTGGGGGATGCAAGCAGCAAGAAAAAAAAAATCAATTTTCCAATATGCACTTCCGCGAGCGATGCACCTAAGCGGATTGACTTATCCCTCTCTCTCCTGTACGTCAGCCCGAATAATTTTCATGAGTTCATCGCGCTGACTATAACTCCGCCGGAAATACAAACGCTCAAGAGAGAGTAACAGACAGACAGAGAAAAGGAAAGTTTCTTTTTTTTTTCTTTCTTTGCAGAGGATACACACAGTACGAAGTTCCTCGCTCGTGTTATATCGGATTTGGAAAGTTATACGCACGGAGTGAGAGAGAAAATGGCTTAGCAAATATTACTGTACGGGTGACGGTTCGATGTCGAAATAAAAAAAAAAAAGTTTGGATTAAGGTTTGACGTATGCTCGAGGTGTATCGACGTTTCTTTAATACTTTTTTTTTCATTTTCTATTCTTTGAAACAACAATATAAATTCAATGATAAGTCTTCAAAGCAAAGCCACCGAATAGCAAACTTTACGACCAATATATATCGCTATCTAAACAAGTCTCATCGAAGACCAAAAAAGATAAAGAAAAAAAAATCAACCATATCCCCAACAATATCCATCATCGTCGATCCTCTAACACACGAATCTCGATTCGCGGAAACTCTGCACTTTCTTACCGTAAATCATCCTCCTCGGGATAAGATCTTCCACGTGTTGTACCCGTCACAATAAAACAAGAGAGAAAGTAGCACCGAGAGAAAGAGAGAGAGAGATAAATAAGATCTCAATTCTCGGTTCTCTCTATCTGGCAAGACGTCGTCGTCGTCGTCATAACCCATCGGATCGACGACGAACGACGACGAGAGGAGGATGAGTCCTCGTAAGTGCTTTCCGTGATGATGGGGAGTTTCTTCGTCTTTTGTATCCATCCCCGTTCTATACTCTTAGATTCTTTTTTTTTTTTTACGAGGCTTCGATGGATGATTGAAGCTTTCAATTGAATTATAAGACGTCTAAACTCTTTTTTTTTATAAGTCATAAGTCTTCTTCTCTCTTTTTGTACCGAGATTACTTATTGTACTATGAATGTGTTTGTTATTACATCGATCATTGTTAAGCGAAATCAGTACGCGAAAATGATGTACAGACGTTTAAACTTTAATTATCGAATAGTACGTTTTAAACGCTGAAGGCTTTTCTGCGATTTGTATTGATTTATTGATATTAAATAGACGCGACGACGACGACGGAGAGGGAAAGAGAGGGCGACGAACTTTATACGCAGTCCAAACGTGTTGCGCAACGCGATTTAATGTCTCTCTGATTGCCTCTCGTATGTGTGTATGTGTGTGTGTGTACAAATCGACCTCAATTTTTTTTATTTCTGTTGTGCTCTGTTGAGCGAAACATACACACACAAATATTTTTGTTGATTGGGTTCTTTCAGCTGTATAGATTCATTCAACGTTTTTTTTTCGAATGTATATGTCTTCTTGCAGTTTTGTTTGTTTAGAGAGAAAGTAAAAATATTGATTTAAATGATTTGTAAATACCAAGTTCGTTCCACTTTCCTCTGCCTATTAATTATCCCAACCACGAGAATTCAACGGAAGAATTTATAACTCGATCGAAATCAAAATTATTCAAAAGAGAGTTTTAGTTTCTCCTTTAATAAAACGCGCGTCGGAGAATAGCCTCAAAATCAATTTTCCGATAACCGCGCAATACTTAATCGTGTACAAACGACGCCAACAAGAAGATTATATCTCGCGTCGATAATAATTAGCTATCATCGTACTATCGTCCCCCTCGATCATTTTATTCCATCAAAGTATCGTTATACACTAATCCCCCAAGCATAACCGCGAAATTTTGAGCACTCGACAATAAACGTTAAAAAATAATTATATCATACCGTTGCGTTCGAATCGTCCCCCCCTTTTGAATTTTTACATTTCTCATTTTTTTTTTCCGATGGATCGCCTCGGGGAAATATATTCGATAGATACTGCGCGCTCGCGGCTTTGCATAATTTTCGAGGCAAAGAAACTCTCCTCTTCTTCTTTTTCTCTTTTCGAGTGTCTCGGAGTTCTTCCTTGGCTGAGCTACTGCTATATACGTGGGAGTGAATAACTAAGAGATCGTTGGTCGTTCGATGCGGAGAGTAGCTTGATTTATCGGTTTGAATTTTAATCACGCGCTGGGATATATACTTCGTTGACAATGCGACAACTCCTTTTTTTTTTCTATGAAGACGTAGTTTTTACGCATAACGCCGATTTATCATCGTTATATTCGTGATTGATGATTTCTTTTCTGTTCGAAGCGTTTACACCGAAATTATACAAAACGTACACTTATACATGTATATACATCGATTACGTTCAAACGCGGTTATTTGTCCGTATAATTATACGTCGAAAAAACTCAGCGAGTCATTCGAGCAACAATTTAATACATCCCATTCGAATTGGAGAGAAAGTGCCACTGGGTATGAAGTATAATTAAAGCCTTCGAATTGTAATACACAATGATTTCGTCGTGCGCAAATGAACCAAACGCGTTTGCAATATATGATAATTCGCGAAAAACAGGGAGATAGAGATTCGAGGGTTGATACACATTACACACACATGCATATTTCATTCCATAAATCTAATTTCGCGAGGATTAAGTTACACACGCGTATATATATATATATATATATATCCGTACGGACGTTCAGCATATTCATGAGATATGTTGGGGCATTACCAAACGGATTTAACACTGCTGAGAAGAAAAAAAAAGAGACGAGTACATAGTCTTCTTCTCTTTCTCTCTCTCTCTCTTTCTCGCTCATCAGCCATTCATAAGAACGAGAAGCCTGTCTAGCCAAGAGAGTGTGCGCAGGTGGTGGCACTTGACGACGAAAAAAAAAAAGAGAGTGAACTCCCCCCCTTTAGTGTGTAACGTCAGAATCGATATAAAAGACGAAAGAAGAGAGGACACACGTGTCGAGCTGAAAGAGTGATTATGCATATTGTACCGGTATATAGACTGCGCCTTGCGGTTCACAGACGACGACGACGACGACGACGCTTTTTGCGGCTTTTGATGTTGACACTATATAGCGTGCGGGGGAGAGTGTGAGAGAGAGAGAGAGCAAGCGCAGATTCGACCTCACTTCTGTGTGCACGCGCTTGGATTATTATATATCCAACGTGGATATTATTTCGTTTTGCGGGTGTGTGATCTTTTTGACGTTTTTTTTTTCTTCGTGTATGTATGTATGTGTGTGTGTCTGGCTGATGACTTCTGTGATGTTGTTTGTTGGTATTTATTTTTTATTCTTTAATCACGATAATTCGCAGATGATATTGTTTCTCGATAACATTGGTGAATATGGGAATGGATTAAAAAAAAAATTAATCATTAAAAAATATTAAAACAATCTTTAAAAAATCTTTACTTATCAAACACTGCCAAAGTGATATTTTCTGTACTATTGTTTCTTGTTATTTATTTTTACTTTTTCATTACAGTTATCGACTCTAACATTTACTCAAAAAAATTTGTTAATATTTAAATAGTTTTGAAAGATTCTAAGATTCAAAAAATATTGAAAAAATCTTTAAAAAATCTTTGCTTATCAATCCTCGCCATATCATGCTCTCTAACAAGCAATTCTCAATCGAGATCATATCCACGCGTTTCAAAAGCAATTGTAATTGGCGTTCGAACGTGTACGTAGATTTATTTATCGATCTCACGATGAAAAAAAAAACCAACCAACCAACAGCAGCCCACAGTTCAACATTCCCCGATCGAGCCCACGTTTGTCCTTCTATGCTGAACTAGACAGAGTGAGAGAGAGAGAGAGAGAGAGCTCCTTTCTCCCATTGCGCGTGAACGTTCGAAAGAGAGAGATAGAGATTTTTCTTTTTTTTTCCTCCACTGGAAAATCGCCCCCGCGGCAACGCGCAGACTACTGCTGCCATACGGGTGGGTGGGTTGCGAGCGTGAAAGCGCACGTGCAAATCGTATGCGGAAAGCTTGGAGACTTCAAGCCGTCATGCGAACGTTGCGATGTATAATGCCGTTGCTGCTCTGCTGCTGCTGCTGTCGTCTGCGTGGAGAGATATGAATTGTGCTTTTATTGAGAAAATGAAGTTCTGATATTTAGTTAATTATTAAGATTTATTGCGTGTACGGTAGTAACATAAAATAAAAAATTATCTGTCGTTTTTAAATTTCCATTTTTATTCTTTACTTTACTTTGAAATTTACTTTTCAGTTTATAATAATTTCACGTTGAATGGAAATTTGCTGAACTTGGAAATTTACGTGTATAAAAGGAAAATTTTCTTATACAAAGAGTCTAGCTTTGTTCGCGAGAAAATTATTACGTTAAAACGAAAATTTCCATGGAGGTAGAGCGCTTTACTATAAATCACTAAAGTTTTATAACATTTCTCTGAAGTCGGTAATTACCAGAGTTTCACGTTATCATGCAGAAAACAAACATTTTTTTTTGTTCGTTCTCTTTTTCATCGCATCAAACGTGAAATTACATCCCCGTGGAATATCCCAGCGAGCTTTTTAATTAAAATTCGACATAAATGCTTGAAAAGCATTCACCATACAAACAAAAATTCTAAAAAATAAAAAGAAAGAAAGAGAAGAAAAATCCAGCCTAGCGTACATAACATTCACACTCGAAGAGACACTCAAAGCTCGCGAAGCTGAAAAAAAAAAAGAAGAAGGGGAGGCAGCGTAGGAGAATGAAGCAGAAAATAAGAATCGGCTGCGGGCGCAAATCTAATAAAACTCGCGTGCGTGCACGCCGCGATTGAAATGCGCGCCCACCGCCTCTATCTCTAACCCAGAAAGTATTGGGAGAGAGGCAGAGACTCGTCTCTTCTTTTTTTTACTTTTTATTTGCTACCGTCTGCTTTCTCGACGGTTTTCTTTACAACGACTGTTTATCGATGGAGTGAAAGCTCTATAACGGCTTTTGTTGCTTATCGATTGCTTTGACTTTGATTGTTGGACTTTACGTCAATAATAATTTTAACGATACGATGCGTTTGGTGAAAGTACCGATATGAATTATGATTTTTTTTTCTTTTTTTTTTTCTTCAGAATTGATAGGTTATTAGTAGATTGGATGTGGGAAATTTTCTTTGATGAACGATCATTTCTGTTTATGTCTTGATGTGTAATTATTTCGAAAACTTTACTACTATCATGATTTTTTCACTTATAAACATTTCACGACGGAAATTAATAAATCAATGTCACAACGATAAATACTTCCTATAAATCATTTCCCTCAATCATGCATTAAAACACCCAAATGAAATATTCAACTCTGAATCTTATTGAAAACCCCGCGCAAGATATGACGTTATCAAAATTGACAAAAAAAAAGTAACGAACACAGCGCGGAATCACGAATTTGACATTATTCAAATGAGGCCCACAAAAACTCTAGGAAAATCCGGGGGAAAGGGAAATTATTCATGAGAAGAAAAAAAAGAAATAATACGTGATTCACGCTCATGAATTCCCGCGCGGCAGTGTTATCGAGAAGAGAGTTAGAGGCGGCTATCTAGCGCGCTTTGGCAAGTATATATATACATATATATGATGTTGGAGGTCAAGGGGATTGGAGGCTCGAGCCAGCAAAGTGAATAACAAGCGCGCGTTGCACAATTATTTAAATGCCTTCGTATAATAGCGAAGCGAGCGTTTGGGATCGAACTTGCAACTGATTTCAATTCGATACATTCGATAGATGAAAGATTTGTAGGACAACGTTTAATTGTAAAGATCGAGAATTGAAAATGAAAATTATATGTTTGAGAAAAAAAAATAACAGTGTCGATGCTAAATTGCAGTACATCTTTTGATTGACAGTACCAGCACTGTCATTCATCTTATGAGCATTCTAATAATACCGAATCAGTATCAGTGCGAGATTGCCATTGCCTCTTCTTTCCTCGAAATACGTGTTATTACTTTTTCTCGTTATTTACACATGAAAAAAGAAAGTTAAACAAGCCGTCACTGACTTCTCTCTCCTATTCAATATCGTAACAAAAGAAAAAAGAAAGAAAGACGGAGGAAATAATCAAAGCAATTCACCTCGCAACAATTACAATGTTATCAAGACTTTTTTTTTCGCTTTTAATATTATTCATCCCAAAACACAATAGAGCGCAACGCGCTCTCGCAATTAATCCCCTTTTGTGTATTATAATTCATTCGCGAGACTCTCTCTCACTCTCGCTCTCTTTTCATATAGATTAATAAAGAAAATATTCGCCCTCGAAAAGTCGAGAGACTTCACCATTCAGCTAAGAGGCTTATTGTCGTAGGCGCGTAAAAGCGGCTTTTCGTAAATGTTAATATCAAAGTATAGACGTGTCCTCCTCCCTTCTCTCGAGATGTCAAGCTTTTTTTTTCTCTCTCTCTCTCTTCTTATCACTCACACTGCACGTGTGTGTGTATGTGTATACGATGATTAAAATTGATTCCCAAAGTGTTTGCTTTGGCTTCGAATTTTCCCAAGGTGCCTCCTCTCACCGAGTCAATATTGTGTCGATACCACGGCTATCGATAGGTTTTTTTTTCATCCACGGGGGATTTTATAAGGTACGAGAACCTAATAACGCCACTAAGATTTCAAATCGCCATAACTTTTTACTCCAAACGAATTTTTTAACGTACGTGGCCTCGATTGAAAGCTACCCGTTCACCCTTTGAAATGATGCCTCGCACGATTAATTTGGTTAAGTTTAACCAGAGTTATAACACTTTGAAGCGA